>JAMKCH010005995.1:0-42647 GCA_023653785.1 Ophioderma brevispina
CAGAAAAATCCAATTGATGGATTACGCCATCATTGTTTAATGCACTCGTTTTTTTTGAGTCGCCATTATTGGAAATTCACTGTTTTGCAGTGGCGATTAAGCCAACTAACTCCAACGGATTTGCAAGTTAATAATTTATTCCCAAATATCATGACAGTCACTAAGATTGAGGTGACTTTGTTATGTCACTGGGACCGAGGTGCCATAGAAAATGTACGTAAGGAATTCCATAAATTACCGTTGCGAAATCCAAAATGACCCAAATCAAACCCTCTGCCCTGTACAAAGGCTTGAACAAACACACAAAGTCTTGCATACAAGTCAACAAAGAGGTGAATGGAGAAAAGATGTTAACTTGAAATAGCCCAAGTCAAGCAAGTTTCCATATGGATGTACCATCAAACCAATATTGACAAGTGCGCAGCGTTGGAATTTACATGTAGATGTTGCAAGTGATACATAACCACAATTGTCATAACCATGCTACATATTTTTTCACTAATAAACTATTGTAAATTGGCTTTAGCATGGATTGAAGTTTTTTTTTTTAAAACTGTTGGATATATGGACAAAATGAACATAAATTGTAAGAGATGGACTAGCAGGAAGGTTTAAATATACTGTATACTCATTATTTGTGTTTGTTTAGTAGTTCACAGTACATCTGTCACTTTTAGGTCATGTCCCAGATGCATACAGTGTAGAAATTAGAAACGGATTGAGCTTTTGAAAAAAAATCGTGCGCAACCGTGAGGTCATTTGTATAGGAAAAATACATTTGAAATCTTGCCCGCATTCAATTCTCATGTCTGCGATTGTAAGAATATTTTTTCAGCATTTACAGAGGGGAGGACATATAATTAGTTATCACTGTGTCTGAATAACAGCTTTCTCTTCAGGAAATGCAGGAAGTGGTCAAGTACACCTCATACAAAAATTTCCCTAAAGGTCGCTAAAGTAGGTTCAAAGTTCAGGCCCAAGGTGATTTTGAAAAGAAACAGTAATTAAAGGCGGAGTTGTGCGCACAAAAAATATTAAAACTCTATGAAATAAACTCATCTATCAATCACTTCATGTCTTCTGAAAACAAATTGAATGTATATAGTTTGTGTGTGTTGTAGCCTATGTTGACAACAAAAAAAAATCATATAATTCATATTGTTACTGGCATGGATGTCTAACATAACCCTGCAAGGGGTTGGCTTCAAATCTGTGTATTAAAGACAGGTAGTAATTTACTTTTTATGAGATTCTATAATTTCTATAAAAAAAATTCCAATTTGAGATATAAAAAAAGCTTTTCCCTATGAATTATCCCAGATTTATAAGCGTTAAAACTGTGACACCATGCAACACTTGCTACAGTCGACTCAAACACAAACATGATGATTGCTATGGTGGTAGTTATATGGTGTCAACCAAAATACATTTTAATAAGTATAGATTTTGCAAGACGTCATCGCTGTATGCCTATTTGTAGGAGATTTTTATGACACATTTCCTCAAATTAACATTTCATTAATGCGTGTTTTTTCCTATTTAAAGTAGCTTACATGGAATTGTACCATATTATCTTTGATTTATAAGCCCTAAAAAATGCATTCCACATTATTGTATTCTCTCGCAGCATTGCTGCGTATTCCTTTAATTAAGATCCAACCTGCAACTGGCATTCTCGCTAGAGATTTTCTGCCGAAACAAGAACATTGCATGCAAAATTCAAAGATAGGTGTTGCCCACATATTTAGCATAAACCACGGTCCTGTGCACAATTAATCATGCTCATTATGCTTATTGCAATTTTGGCAGAATGCTTATGTGATATTGTTTTTTACAACGAGGAGGATGATTGGATCATGTCATGTTTGATTACTCTGACTATTGGGTCCTTAATGTATACAAGGTTTTCTTATTAAATGTTGAATTATTTTATTATTCAGCTGTTCGTCTCTTAAATATTCATATAATTTCAGATATTTCTTGATATAAATATTTTCTACGAAAATCAGCCTTAATATGATTTGGGATACTTACATTGAGGTTTTTGTATAGCATTCAAACCCTTGCCTTTCACCAAATTATGCAACCTGTGTTAGTTTGTCATGTCTTGCATAACGTACGTGCCATATCCATACCTGTCCTTGTAGGGTTTCTCTGAAAACTTTGGTTTCCCCTGCAGTTATAATTGGATTTCTTTTCTGTAACATGTGCATTGTCATTTTGTATTTGTGTTACAGTAGCCAAAGCATCCCCAGCCAGCACCCTGAGCACTTGTAAAATATTATTGCCCCCCCCCCATATTGTTTAGGGGGGGTTATAAAATAAGCAGCATTGTAATGCATGTGCAGGCAATGTTCACCATGGGTAAATTTAATGGTGGCTTCTTACAGTGTAGATATGGTAGAGTCGAGTCCGCATGTGACCCCAATAGGTGTGAGGTCAAGGTCATCTAGTATCATTTGGAGTCATTGATCCCAAAATGTTTACCCTGTAATGGGTTTCTGTTTGGGTTGGGCACTGACAAAGGGAAGTGGTATGGGTATGCAACGCCTCTTCAAAACCCCATTTCATTCCTCCCCCAGCTTTCCCAAGTCCCCCAGTTAAGCTAATTTCATTTGTTACCAGTTTTCTTTTGTGAATTTTTGCCTTAGACCTCACTGTGCCTTAGTTTTAGCCCCAAAGTCTGCAAATTCATAAAACCATATTTGAAGACACACACAATTTGTAAAAAACAACCTTGAACAGGGCCATTCCGTCCCACTCCCATGACCGGGGCATATCACGCTACTGCGTGTTGCGGGCCCGGTCATGATTTTGTGGCCACAGTGTCTTTCTTGGATGACACAATCGCTGCATCCGGGACTTAGTGCATTTTTTCTCACATCAGTGCATTTGTTTTTTTGTTGTGCTTGTACCATCACTCTGGACTACTTGAACATTCTGTTTTGCTCTCAAGAATGCAGAAGTGGTACATTTTCTAGTACTAACCAAACATTCATTGGTTAAAAGCTTCAATTGCTGGCCAAGGAACCTTTGGAAAAAGGGAAAAGTTCACCAGGTAGAACAATTGCATATTGCTGTGGTTTGGCCGATAAGCAACGTTTGATAGGCACTTCAAGTGAAAGTTATATTGGTATCTAGAGGTTTCAAATACCCACCATTTGATGAGAGGGTTCACTGAAGCACGTACATGTTGAATTGTCACAAATCGGATCTCGGTTGCCGCGATATTCCAATTTTTAAGTACTCGTACATTTAAGCAATTGGGAGAACCATTTTTCAAAGGTCAATCTTTTATTTTCTTCTTCTTTATCTTTCTTATGGACCATCAAATAGCCTTGTGTACAGAATATTATATCTCTTAAAACTATCCAAGATACAAGACTAGAAAATTCAGCATATCTTGCTATTTCTAGCCGCTTTAATCCATATCATATCAGAAACACCTATCTTGCATAATATGAACTAATTTGCATAGGAATGATTAAAAATGAGTACAGTGCATATTTTTAAGCATTTTTTGTAGAAATTACAATATCTCATCGCTGACATGGTAGATACTGCACAATTGGAGATATCACCCGGAATGCTTCTCTATGTAATGGTATTGGTGTCTCATTCTCCTTTGCTGGATTTTCTTACGACTTTGCTTATTTTTCCTAATGATGCGAAAATATCATTTGCCAAAATGGTGTCTATAAAGCACGTAAAGAATTGGATGCATAATAAACTTGGTCCACATTGCGATAATCACACCCGAAAATTACGATTAGCTATTTTCCGGAATAACCCCCAATCATAAGCACTGTGAGACTCATTTGCAAAAGTTTTCTTAAAATTTGCATATTTTTCTCAAATGGGCAAAATACTTTTACCCAATGGTGTGTGGGGTTAACAGTTAAATAGGCAGACATGTATCATTCATTCATTTGGGAAATCACCCGACCACCAACTGGGTACCAATGTCTTCTGAAAGTTCTAGTCAGGTTGGTTAAAGGTACACAAAATTCTCCCCGTGGCCAAGTCCTAAGTTGGTAGATGACACTACTAACTAGAGAGGAACTACCTACTGGATTGTAGAAGAGGTCCCGAATTGGACTGGGCGCATGCCAACAGGTAAATAACGTAAGCTCAAGAACACACAGCCAGTGACTTAAGGTCACATGGACGCAGTCCATACAGACATGTGGTCCACACAGACCTAGCTTGTGTTGCTATCCCATTTGTCACAACAGAACGATTCTTCATTTGTTTGAAAATTGTTAAATTCCCTTATGCGAGGAGGTGAGCAAAACCTCCTTGGAAAAAAAAACCAAATTGTAGGAATTAAACAGTAGTGAAGATAATTCTATAAATCCATCTCCTGACTCTATATTTTATATATATAAGGCAAAAATGGCATGTGTGTACGCATACCATATTATGAGACTTTGGTGGGGTATTTCATATCTTTGCATACAGATCATACCTAGGGGATGTTGGTACTGGATTGTGCCGGTGTTTGTTTCTTCTTTTGTAATAACAAAACTCTCTTTTTCCTATTTGATTGGGTCTCTTGGCAGGCGTCAAGTGTTTGAGCTATGTCATTCATATTTCCGCAAAGGAATAAGCTGCCCCCAGGGTAGTGTAGCCCTCTTTAGTTACTCATCTTGATTTAGAAAATGCCGGCATGTGCCATTTTGTATAAACCTGCTAAGAAGCCTGCAAGGGACTGTATGCTCAGGTCCAAATTTTGTCCTCTTATTTTTAATCACAAATTTCCCATTTGTGCTTATCAATCATGGCCATGTGTTTGGAATCCGCACAAAATATATATTCAGCCCAATCGGAATCTCAAAAAGCCCGTGAAACATTAAACCTACAGAGAATCATACCCGGGTTTGATGGAGTTTGGTATTCTCTGCATTCCTTATTCATTATCCTTGATTCAGAAAAAATCCAGTACCATTGGAATAAGAACCGTAGTGGTTTCTACTATAAATTCATTATTTCATCATTTTTGTCTCGCCAAATGCGGTGCATGGAAATAAACTTAACCCATAGTGTTTCTAGAATGAACTGTCCGTTCCTGCTGCCAAGATGTGGACCGGATCAAATTACAAAAACACAAAAGGATTTTTTTTTTTTCTTCATAGAACGAAGTTTCAACAACGTTGTTCTATAAATACCTTTAAAAAAAAACCTTTTTTCAAAGAAATTTGTTGAGTTATACGTTCATAACGATAAAGAAATGATTGTTTATGGTTTTTGGCCTTTTCTAATCGCAGTGAAATGTATGTGTTTGTGTGTGGGAAACTCGTTATAAAACATTCAATATTTATATCGTTCTATTCTGGGAAGTTTACACAGACCACATAAGTTAGGGTTATTACAATTGCTCTGGCGCGCTAGATGCATATGTTACAAGGAACGGCACAATATAGCCTGTATTTTGCTCCTTGGCAACCTTTTGATATAGGTATCATCTCTAAAACCATGATGACTTTTAATTTGAATTAATGATTATATTTTTGGAGTCCCACACACGCCAAGCATTGCAAGTAGTGATGTCCCATAATTTTAAAAGACAACACAAGACAACCTAACAAAATTGAAGAATAAATTATTATTTTGTGGAACAAAAGAAAGAAAATCAATGTAGATCGCTAGATTTACAAAACATAAAAGTGAATTGGAGGGTAAATCCACTCACAATACATACACAACAAAATATAGCGTTTAACCCTACTTCTTCTGAAAGATATCAAATTAAAAGAACATACAGAAATGGTCAAAAAAGAGACGGGTGATGTGTCTTAGAAGACCATGCTGGCAAAAGTTTTAAAACTCTGTACATATGGCCAGTTATTTAATTCACTCATTTTTTTCTGCTCTTCTGCTCCTGTTATTATTTCTTCTGCTTGTTTTTCTCCTTCTTTGTTTTTCTCTTTCCTTTTTTCTTGGCTCTGTTTTTTTTCTTGATGGTTTGCTATTTCAAAAAAAGGTTTGACAAATTTCTGACCATGAAATCAAATTTTTTTCCAATAGCGATCCTTTTTTTTGAGTGGCCTTGATTAGTTTTTAAGCACTTCACATCTTTGGGAGTTCTGGACACCAATGGATCCCCTCATATTTTAAATATCAAACTGCGGTCATGTAATGAACCTCGTCTTTTTGTTGTTCCGTCACATGACCTGTATTTTTCACTTTTACCAACACAAACTAATTTTTGAATAGTGACTCCTGACTCACGGTTGGGGGGTTGATATAGTAGGCCCCGCCGTTCACGGATACTGAATTTTTTAAGTAGCGACTTGAGGGCTTCAAAATACACACCATTATTGGGTCATAAATCTAAGCTAAACCTTACTTCTGAGTTTGCTGTCGTTTTTTTAGAGTAGAAGTTACCTTTTATTTTATTTATATAAGTAATAGGATTTTTTTAAATTTCCTGAAAGAAAATACAGGAAATAATGGGGAAACACTTAAGTACTCGGAACAGGAACTAGAAGTACAATTACCTCATTAACTATCCGGTACCAAACCGCATGTCCATTTTTATTGAAAATGCTATGAACTGATTGGATGCTTATGGGTGTTTATAACCTCTTGAGCTCAAAGCGATCTGCATCACATTGCATTGCAACTGAAGACGTTGTTTTATGTTTATGTCCCTAGTAAAACTGAATAGTTTTGAAAAAATAAATTTCCAAAACGTGCACTGCATGGTATACCCCAATCTTACAAAAACTCAGAGACAGAGGGGGGCATCTCGGAGAACACTTCCAGACAAAGTTGAGACTTTTCTATTAATTAACGGGGAAATAGCCCGATTTAACAAAGATATGAAGCTTTTCATCTTGATAGGTTGTCTTCACTCCAAAACCCCAATCTGTCTTAAAGGTTTTTTCTCACGATATTTCAATCCGGTGTTTTTTTGATTAGACGTTAAAAAACGTGACTTTTGAAGCCCACCATCGAGTACTGTGTACATCGTTAAATATTGGTTCACAACCAAGAAAGGTTTTTTTTGCTCAATACTGCCAAACCAAACATCCGTTGGCTAATATTTTCACACACAGCGTAAATGAGATAAATAGTAAAGTAGCTTCTCCTGGATAAACCAATGTTGACCACTGCCGGGTAAAATCTGGGGCTTCTTGGACGAGGCTATTAGCGATCGGGCCAATGGACCTAATACTGCCACTCTCTCCTTTTTCATAAAGCAATAAACAGAAACCAATAAGAAATCACCGTTTGGGTGGTATTTGCACGGTGAAAATGTAACACACCACATATCATTCACAACACACAACACACACATTCATGTAATAAGCAGGTGCTATTGCCCTTCTTAATTTGACAATTTCTATTTCTTATTGTAAAAATGTCAAGGTATTTACTGGTATGGCAGATGCATTAGGTTGGACATGCAGTTCAAAGATATGTTGATACCATGTCATTCAGTGCTCATGGCAAAACATGTCCATACACTATAATGAACAATAAATAGACGTTAGCATAGAAAGACAGTTACTTCTAACCCAAAATTGCTATCGGTACCTTTTTAGCGAAAAGATGACCTTGTCAAGTTTTTTTCCCCGCGTGTCTATTCATCATACATTGATATTTTATTTGGATGATGTTCTAGCTATATTTTTAATTTTGCCAAGCCTTTTGTGCTGCTTTCACAAATTGATGGTCTTCTCTGAAAATATCCTTGAACAAAACACACTTTCCCAGTTTTTTTGGTATATAAAATACCAAAATTGGTAGTGAAGACCATAACTAGAGTGAATACTGCATGCCTTTGGCTGCTGTTTACTATTTGTTTGCTATAGAATAAAAGTATAAATATAGCATGACTACGTTCTGAGCACTGTAATAGTACGTTGTGAATAAAAACCAAAACTTGTTATCAGTAAGGCCAAAGCTGATTTTTGATTTTCTGAGTTAACGGCAAATCACGATAGTGTCTTTAAGTTGACATTTAAATTTTAGGTGATTTCTGGCATTTATCAGAAAAAAGCGTCTTTTGTATCCAGTGGCACTTGTTACAGTTAAACGAACAAATCATCGCGGGGGCCTACTAACTTCTGCTAGCTCGTATTTCACGGAATTCCGTATTAATACTCATGTACATGTATCACGATACATGTACAATATAAATAACCCGAAAATTACGTCAAACCACTCCAGCCTCAGAATTAGCCTCACAAATTAAAATAACTAAAAAGAGTAAACGGACGTCTTAAACCTCGGTCATATAGAGTGATCTCAAGGGAACGCATGGGAATGCGCAAGGCTTTCTGAAGAGTGTGGTAGTAACCGGCAACCGTAATGAATTGTGCGGTGGAGTGAGGGGCGTTGGTCGTTTAGAAGCGCACAAGTGGAGGTGTTGGGAAGAGGCGTCTGTGTCTAAAGAGTATGAAAGGGAGGATGGGGCTGGTGAGGATTAGCGTGAACATTAGAACTATCGGGAATTAGGGGTATGTGGTTCGGGTGCGCGCCGGGAGGATGGGATCTGGGTTGTGCTTGATGAGAAGGCAGTGGGGGAGACATCGCGTGAGTCTATCGGCAAAAGCGCCTAGTCATGGCTGGTTCAGTCCATGCCAGTTTTGACTGAAGCTTTGCGCAGTGAATTCAACGTTAATTTATTTTGGCTTATACTTTGACACGTTCAGTGTGTACACCAAGTTCTAAACTGTTGATTAAAAGTACTGCTACTCTAAAATAATTCATATTTTTAAAATTCTATTATTTTTTTGTTTGAGGTCAATCTGTATGTACACGAGTACAGAGTAATCCGTTCGAAACCACCGTACACCACCGATCCACCATAATTTATGCACATTTTTGTTGTTCCCGGCTTTCCCCCCGGCCAGGTGTGCCTGGGAGCGGACCACATACTATTTTATCAAATCATACGCAACAAGTACAACGCAATGCCAAAATTGAAGAGGGCGTAATTAACTCGTCTATACTTTTGGCATTATCAGTGGTGTTGACAAAGAAATGGTGGATGAAATACCCGTAGCAATCCCAATCGCTAATTTGGTCGGTTCTGGACTTATATGGGCAAAATTTCTTTGGTGGGTATGAATTTCATGGTATTTCAGGTAAGATACATAATGAAAAACGTTCCGTCGGGGGCGGGCCGCATTCTGTGCTCGTATTAAGCGGTTTTTTTGTTTCGTCATCTCTAATTAACCCTCGTATAAACGATTTATTTTGTACAACCAAGCATAGGGAATCAAACGGTACCGTGGTTTTCCGCTCGTACTAGCAGGCCGTTTTTTCCGTTTAAAAAGCGATTTCGTACTATACAATTTCCACTGTTTTGTAATGTATTGGTTCAAATGGTCCACATTCCGAAAGATCCATACTACATAACCTGTCATTGTTAACTTCAGTACCAGCATGTTTATGTATGTACCTTATGTCTGTTAACGAAATACTGCAGGGTCTGTGAGATTTTTCACTAAGGGGGCTTTGATTTGCAAAATAAGGTATGCTTTTGGGGGAACGCCAGTCTATATTCTTTCGTTAACGACCAATTGGCAACCAGGTGTCCCCGGTTTTCAAATTTGGAACGCAAAGACCAAGAAATACTAACGCCACATGCAATAATATGCACATGCCGTTCACAGACTAAATTGTTGAATGGACGTATTGTTTGCCCTCTCCGATCATCCAAGAGAAGAATACATACTCGGCAACATCCTGGTTTCAACCTGAACCTTTCTGCAGGTATTCCTTCTGTATTTCGCTTCACACGTTGGTTGTTCTGCCCAGACACCCAGTCCGCCACGTCACCTACATATGACCCCCTCCCGTGAAACTGCCCTATACGCAGCTACCTCTCGAGCGAAACAATCTCACTTAGAGCTAACCGGAAATAGTATGCGATCCAGTGAGTGAGGAGGGTAGGGCAGGATCTAGATTTGGAGGCCGTCGGGAGAAGGTGCTGTAGGGGGGGAGGAGGGGAAGGAGTCGTAGGATATGTGAGGTTCATCCCGTTTGGATGTGGGATGTAAGGAGTGTCCGGAGTATGTGGATCCGCAAGAGATTGAGTAGACAGATGGCGTAGAGATGGGGGTAGGTGGTTTTGAATAAGGAGGTCTGCTCATCCTTCGCCATTATACCTGGAATTCAATTATCAAATATCACCCCGTGGACATCAGCCAATGAAATTGCTTGACATTTTTCACAGCTGGATTAAGAATGTCGGTGATTTGTTTCAGCTAAATTCACTGCAAACCATAGCAAGCACCATCTTGTGCGAGTAACCGCCTGAAATTCAAACATTGCTGGGGTTCTCCATGAAAACGTATCATGTTTTGTAATAAGCACAACAACATCATCGCAGATGGCTTTCTATCGTGAACAAATGTAGAGGTTTCCATTTCATATAGAAGTCCAAGTATGCAGTTGAGTGTTTGCATTTATTATTTATTCGTCACGCGTTCTCATTAGCAACAAGATTTTACTACAAAGAATGTATCGACAAACCAGCGACATTTGCCATACATGCTCTTCAGTGTGTTCAATATCTCAGCTAACCTTAGAGTATCAACCGACAATATGGATGTGTGTAGATAGGCGTTGGACATGTGTGTTTCTGGAGTCAAGTGTCGGTGTAATGGGCACGGGCTTGAGATGGGTGGGCTATGGATACTGTGTGGTATAGGGCTAGGGTATTTATATTCCCCACAAATATGCCAAGTGACTATACCTTATCCTGTGTATAACGTGTAGTTTCCTTTAGTGTAGGTTGAACTGCCAAACAAAACCACACCTTTTCCTCTCCGATCTGAGGCTACCACCAACCAGTGATGGATTGTTGTAAAGGGAAAATCAAATCTGGCATTAACCATCTGCTGTCAGCAGGCCACCATGGTGTCAATGCACCATATGAATTATAAATTTAATCAAAATCTTCAAATGATAATATCCGTCAGGGGGATTACACACAGCCATATGTATTTTATATTTATCTACTGTAAAGTAAATAATTGGGATTAAAACTAAGGTCAGATTTACCTGTATTGATTTTTTTTGAAGAAACTGCCGGTGTATCAAAAACGGGGTGGTGGTTTTTCATAGAAGTGTTCCACAGAAAATGTACATGATTTTAGCATTTTAATTTGTTCCAGTTTTCGGTGAATAAATGTGCATCCATCAACTGCGAATGTAATTGGAATACTTACAACCTAGACCTATGATGACATCATGGTGCACAGGTACTTTGTAATTGGTGATTATATTAAGAAAATTAGTGAAAATGGATTATCGTATTGTTTGCCCTGTTTTTAATTTTGTTTGGTTTTAATTTTTTAGTTTTTTGATATTTTGCTTTTTTTTGTAAAATGTACACATGGAAGTGGACAAGAAAAATCTACTCCATTTATACTGGTCTAGCGATGTGTGGCCCACATTAACGACCGAGTCATTCATGGCAACTGTAAGGCAAATGAGATTGGATCTCAAGAAACACACAATATGATGATGAGGATGAGATGAAAGGTGATGATGATGATTATAAAATGAAGAATTAAAATAATTCTGCTTCCTCTGCCGCTTCTTCCGCCTGCCGCTGCCGATACTCTTCTGCCCGCTTCCTCTGTCTGCGGCTTCTGCTGCCTTCTGCTGCTGCTGCGGTGCGGCTTCTGGCTGCTGCTATCTGCTGTCGGCTGCTGCTGCCTGCTGACTGCGGCTGCTGCGGTGCCTGCCTGCGCTGCCTGCGGCGGCTCTCGGCTTCTGCTGCGGCTGCTGCGCCTTTCGGCTCTGCTTCGGCTTCTGCTGCGGCTGCTGCTCGGCTGCTGCTGCTTCCTGTGTCTGCGGATTACGGCCGGTGATGCCTGCTGCGGCTGCCTGACTCGCGCTGCGGCCAGCTGCTGCAGGACTTCCCGATGCCGCTCCTGCGCAGGTATGCGCGGCTGCTGCCTGCGGCTGGTGCTGCTGCGAGGCTGCTGCTGGGCGTGGGGTGGTATGGGCATCGTACAGGTTTGGGATGCGTGCGTTTTTGTTTTTGTGTGGGGGCGCCTTTCAGTCATGCATCTGTTATTCCTGTTCCTTCCCTGCTTTTTCATTACCTAGCGTGTTCTTTGTATAAACGCACAACTTGCTGTATATTTGATGCATTCCACTCAGTACATTTATGAAACCACGGTGATAGTAGACAATCCTTATGTAAAATCATATCAGAGACATCCATGGAATAGATGTTAAACTGAGATTAACTCAAAGTTCTAAAGTACTTGTTTATGCAAGAAAAATTTTCCTAAATACTGTCATACATTGTGGTGTACCATTCGAGTTGTATAATTGTGATGTCATTGCCACTTTTTTGTGTTTGTGATCCCCCTTGTTTTTTTTTTTTTTTGTTGTCTGACTGCGTTAAGCATTATTTTTTTAACCAAAATCTGGAGAATGCAGATTTTTATATCCAACATTAACAACAGTGTTTCAAAATTGGATACTTAACCCTCATAATGCTGAATGTCGCTTCCAAATTAAGGAAATTGAAACGGATCACGCATAACAAATGTTAAGTTGCACTCCTCAAACATAGGTATGCATTCCAAATATTTAAAGCCCCTGGGCACTACCCTGCTGTACTATTGGCATCTAGCTTATGTTGATTGGTACTATAAGGTAATATCATGTAATGAGCAAACAGAGATATTAGAATGTTGTATGGTTTTGCACAGAGATATAGAAGACACTATGTGAATAGGTTACTTACTAAAGGATTATCTGATGTTGTCCTGTAATGAGTCAAGGAGGGGTGGTGTCAGCCCATGTTATATGTATGTCCACTACTACCCACAGACCATTTTTCTTAATAGATTATCATGTGGGTTCTGTAATGGAAAGTGAAGTTTCTTGTATGGCAAGCTAACCAACAGACGACCGACAAGAGCCATTGTGACAATGGAAAACTAAGTGGTCCTTCCACTAGAGACAGTTAACACGCTACGTACGTCACTTTCTTCTTTGGTTCTTGCGATTTCCATTTCCTGCGAATCGTTATGATGGCCCATATTATTAAAACTCTACGATACAATTGCCGCAGTGTGCAACGTCAGACTGACCTATCTCTCAAGATACCATGAGGCAGGGGGGGGGGGGGCCACATGTTGACAAATCATTGCTCCGTTATTGTCTATTGCTGGTAGCCAGTACCCACCCATACCATCACATTACCGACAACCAAACCTGACAACCTAAACCCGCCCCATACCCTACCAAATCGTGTGGGTCAGACCATCAAAAGCAAGTAGCAAAAAAAATCATAAGTCCTTTAACCTGACTGGCCCTCGCGCAGATGACACACACACGCACACTCAAACCACCACACCCTATCACTCCTCACACACACCACACATGTGAATAAAAACAACAGCACTCTATCATAACTTCATTCTTATTATAACACACCTAGTACAATGAAAGTTGTAATGATCAGACCTTCAAAGATCACCTCAAAATCTGACCCCAATTATGATAACACAGCAGTCACGTTTTTTGTTTTGCTGGTATTATAACTGTAATGTATCCTTGAGACCTTAATAGAAGGTGCACTTTCTAAATCGGAATGTACTGTGAGATTGAAGTCATCCTGCCACATAAACCAAATCAAAAGCAAATAAAAATATAACCTAAATTGAGGAAGAATGGAGGCATATTTTTTCTGTTCGTTTCACATTTTAGCAGTATGTGCACTTTGACATGGTACATTTTTTTATTTTCCTTAGCTATTAGACAACCTGCAGCTAGGACTTCCTGACTTCTCACATAGCTTTATCGGCCAGTGTGTTATGCGTAAGAAATCAGTTTTTGAACTGGCTAAGAGAAACCAAAATTGGTTTGTATTCGCCTTGGCTACCCCAACATGATAATCTTTATATATTCCCTGGTCAATACTGAACGGGACTTTCAGTAACCCAGAATAGACTTGACCAGATTTAAATGAATCTGGGGCAAGTGCATTGTTGATGATAGTGCACGTTGTTTGCTGTATTCACTTAACAACAATATTATGTTTTTTATATTATTTTGCTTGTAATGTAATGGAGTTATAGTATTGCATCCCAGTACAGAATTTTCACTTTCCTCATGTATAATCATTTTAATTATAATATTATATAATTATGAGCTGTCCAATTACTAAACTTTCATGTACGTGACTAATTACAAACAAATATTGATTGATAAAAAAGGTGGTGAAGGACTATAAGTATAACGGTTTACCTTACTATCCATGTCGCATCATTCTTGCAGAATATATATTTTTCAATTCTGTTTGGAATTGGGGTTCAAAATGTAACAAACATGACAAAGATAAAATTGGTTGTCTTGTTCACATAACACTCCCCTTTAAAACATGTTAATCCCGTTTTGTTTTTAAATGGCATTGAAATAACAACTTGTTACACAATTAGGACAATCTGTCATTTAAGCGACATGAGAATTTCCAGGAAGAAGCTGCCCGCCCAATTTTTCTCGAACCCCGTTTTTGATATGTGGAATGCTTTACCAAGAATGTATTAGATCACACCTGAACGTGAATATAACACCAAGAGCCTAATACGCCATCTTTAGATAATACGCATGAGGATGTAGTAGTTTCTCCTCCTGTCGGCCGACAGAAAAGTCAACATGGTTTTTTCTATCGGAACGATTACGGAATAAAAGTAGGGGGCAGTCAATCAAAACAATGGTGTTGCGGTTTTCCTTTTGCTACCTATCTGTCTAAGAAAAACCTTTTGGAAACTTGCTCTTTAGGGGGGGATCTACAACCGATCCAATGAAAATTTGTATCCTAAAAAAATCTCCTCCTGTCCACTTGTAAAATAAAGCATCTCAACACATCAAAATAATTTGTGCATCTTCTCTATGACCAATAAGCCACTCGCAAATTTACAACGGTCCAACCCATTTACCTTGATCCTGTTACCATACGTGGGGAGGTGGTAGCAGGGGATGTTCGGTTGGAATAGAGTTTGTAGCGGTGTGAATAGTGGGGGTGGCGTTTGGGGGGGAGGTGAGGTTAGCTGTTAGTATTATTCGTGTTGATGGGTTTATGTAGAAGGTCAGTAGGGGGGTAGGGAGAGGTAGGTAGGTGGTGGGGTGTCGGTTGAGGTGAAGTAGGTGGGAGGGGTCGGGCCTCATCTCAGGACAGCTAGAAGTCTACTCCTGCCTTATATCCCATTATCATCTCCACCCAAAGGAGTGTTAACCCCTCCCCCAAGGAGTACTAACCCTACACCCCTGGCCGATCTATCGGCATCTAGCACTCTTTGATTGGTTCCTTGGAAGGTATGATCTATGCAGATTTTAAAAGCAATCATAGTTTGATGTTGGAAAGGGGGGTTTGGTTGTTGTGCAGATATAGTATTCCATTTTTGATTGGTTAGCTCCAGAGGGCTAGTCTCTGTTGTGTCCTGTAATGAGCCAATCCTCGATTGTATTATAGGTGGGTGCGCTTAAGCAGTGCCGCATGAGTTAAGGGATTAACCTTTGTGTGGTGTCTGAAGACACTCAGTTATCAAAATTGTTTTCCAAACTTATCAAAAATGATGCCTTTTCATGACCATATTTAAAATCAGACCATAACAGATTGCATAGAAAATCGAGTCCAAACAGCACCTATCTTAGGCCATGGCTTGTTGAGTATGGCTTCCCCTTTGCCCAAATGACTGCAGGTCTTACCCATTTTGTGAATCCCACCCAGGATGTCACGACATTATCTGTTATATAACCTATACACAACTCTACCGGGCCGAATGAAAGGTTAAATAGATTAGACATAGTACAGGATGAACCCTCCCTATGTGTGTTTATGTCATGTCTGGTGTGTAACAGGTGCACAGATGATTGCTGCTTCGGCACTCCCGCTCTTGGGCACCTCAAGGAAGTGTCGTCAGTGACTCTACGAGAAAGGTCATTTTGGTAAAGGTAAAATTTCCTTTAGAAGATCCACGGGTCTTCGGCCTCAATCAGAATAATGTCAAATCCTAGACAAAAATACATTTTACTAGCTGATGGAAGATCAAAATGACTGCTAGACTTCTCAGCGTCCACAGGCAGCGAGGTTTTAGTGAGTTCAGTATTGGCTGTTTATTAGTTAAGGGTAGGTGAATGTTGTGCGTTGGCTGTCATTTAAGCATTTTGAAATTGTTGCAACATTTGAAGGGTATGGTGTGAAATTCTTCAAGGAAGTCACACAGTTTTTAGAGGCTTGTTGCTTATGAGTTGTGCTTATAGCGGTGTCCAAAAACCTCATCTAATCGCATTTTTTAAGTACTAGTCTATCTCCGTTATCGATATTTTTTTCTGGCCGTCATTAATTACCCATTGGTACCACCCCGGTAGTGGCATAAGAAACATCCTCGGACCCATTGATGGTTTCTCGAGAGATTGATCAACCACTCCCCAATAAACAGACATATCCCCTTGTGCATACTCCAAATTAGAGGTTAATGGCTGGATAGCGGCATGTTACTATAAGCAGGTCTCATCCTGTTAAGTTATCCGTGGTTAATGTTTGTATAAGTAGTGCAAGTAATCTGTGGACTCTGGCTGTCTTAAGAAACAAGGGGATTGAAATAGAAATGCTTTTGTGCACGTTCAAAAAATCGCCCAGTTGTCAACACCTTAAATATCAGAATGTTATGCGAAGTGTTTTGTCCCCTTGCCATGGAAAAGTGGAGTTGGGGAACCACAGACAAGTAAACGCAACTTCCAATTCCCCTGGAACTTTCCCTATTTGACGGGAATGTTGTCCTTTAACAATCAGATCCATGGAAAACCGGAAGGAAATGTTGGCGATCCTGGGAGGTAAATTTTGATTTGTATAATTCCCCTAGAAATTGGGGCATTATTTTCCACGCCCTTTAATTATCCCCAATAACTTAAAGTGGCCACAGAGTGTGGTTAACAATGAGACAATTTAGGTCCCCAAATTGGTATTCAATATTGTTGGTTGAATTAAAATCGGTGAGGAATGAGCATAAAATTAATTTCAGTGTGGTGTTTACACCCGACAAACACTGAAAGCAATTTCTCAAAATTTGGTATTACAAACTTCTTGATCGTTGATAGTCTGTAAGTGCATCTCACGGTCCGTGTTGCACTGGTAAACTGGAAAGGGGTTTTATTTAGCAAATAAAGGTATGATTTTGGGAACCAGTATATTCTTTACGACAATGAAACCAAGGTGTCACCGGTTTCAATTGGAACGCAAAGAACATACGTAACAAACTGCAACGTAATAAGTCAATCCCGTTCACAGAGCTAAATTATGTCGAATGGACGGATTGTTTGCCCTCCAGATCATCAGCATGAGAAGAATACAATCCATGCACCTGGTTCACCTGAACATTTCTCAGTGATTCCTTCTGGTATTCTATGCACCGTGGGTTTGTCTGGAGGACAGGGGGGGGGGGGTCTGGCCAAGTCAACCTAGTGACCTCGCCTGAAACGGCCCTACTACGCAGCACCATATACCCGTGGATTTCAATTAGCAAATTGAATCCGTGGACTCATCCATGAAATGTCTTACATTTTCACAGCTGATTAAGAATGTAGTGATTGTTCAGCTAAATTATCCACTGCAACCACTGCAAATCACCATCTGAGTACAGCCAACTAACAATGGTGCTCATGCACCTAAAAGGTCATGTTTTAATAAGCACAACCATCATCGACAATGGCTGCGATTCTGAAAAAACGGTGAGGTTTCATTATATAGACGCCTCAAGTATTCAAGTGATTGTGGCCATTTTATTTTCGTCAAGTGCTAATGCCACAAGATTATACAGCGCATGACAGATCATTGTAATAGCTCACTAAAATGATTACAGACCATATGGTGTGTGTAGGATAGGAGTGGATGTTTGGGTAGATGAGAGGGTAGGTGTATGGGAAGGGTGAGATGGTGGATATGGATCTGTGTTTGTAAGGACTAGGTATGTATATACAAATATGCAAAGTACATATACATTATCCTGTGTCAGTTTGTTGTCATTTAGTGTAGGTGAAATGCCAACAAAAACCACACATTTCTGAGCTACACACCAACCAGTGATGGATTGTTGTAGGGAAAATCAAATCTGGCATTAACATCTGCTGTCGCAGGCCAACCATGGTGTATGCACCACTATGAATGTATAATGATCAATCTTCAAATAGATCATATGCCTTCAGGGGGGTAACACACAGCCATATTAATTATATTGTATTTAGCTGTAAGTAATGGATGAAAACTAAGGTCAGATTTACCTGTATTGATTGTGAGAACTGCCGTGATTCAAGAAACGGTGGTTTTCATAGAAGCCAAGCGAAAAAATGTGACATGATTTTAGCATTTTAATGGTCCATTTTCTGTGATATGTGCAATCCAGTCAACTGGAAATGTAATTTGGATACTTCACCTAGTATGAATGGACATTCTGTGCACAGGTACTATGTAATTGGGAATTATTTAAGAAAATGATTGGTGAAAATGATTTCTTATTGTTTCCTTTTTATATTTTGTTTGGATCCATGGCATTTTGTTGCGTCTTGTATTTGTATGTACAAATGAATGACATCTTTTCTACATGTAAGGTGTGAAAATCAATAATAAAAGAGGTCATTCATGCAAACCTGAGGGCAAGATGCGAGTGACGCAAGAAAACCTGACTGATGATACGGAGGAGGGAGGAAGAGGCTGATGATGCTGATGCTGATGAGATGCCGATGAAGATAAGATGGATATGAAGATGAGATATGAAGATGAAGATGAAGATGAAGATTGATGAAGATGACGATGATGCGTGCATGAGGAAGGATGCGGATGATGATGATGAGGATGAGGATGATGATGATGAGGAGGCGGATGCTGAGGATGCTGATGCGGCTGCGGAGGCGCGGCTGGTGCTTCTGAGGCGGCTGGATTAGGCGGCTCTGCGGCGGCTTCGCGCTTCTGCTGGGCTGCTCTGAGGCTGCCTGCTGCGGCTGCTGCTGCGTCTAGCTGCTGCGAGCTGCTGCGGATGCTGCTGCGGCTGCTCTGCGGCTGCTTCTGCTGCTGCCTGGCCGTGCCGCATCCCTTCGGCGTCTGCTGCTGCTGCTGCTGCGGCCGCTCGGTGCTGCTAGCTGCGGCTGCTGCTGTTTGCGGCGGCGGTTTTTGTTTTATCTGTGGTGGGGGGGGGTTGGAGAAATTAGTCATCATTTTTTTTGTTTGTTTTGATCTGGGATGTACGGGGAATTAACCTGGCAGGTTCACTTCCTAGGTAGGTTATAAAAGCAACTGCAGGTAGGTGGGAGGCAGTAACTCAGTACAGTTATGAAACCACTGGATGAGTAGACAAGCAAGTGGAAAATCGAGCAGAGACTCAGAGGAATAGAATTTGAAATGAGATGTAACCAAAGTTCTAAAGTACTTGTTTATGCAAGATTATAGATAGGTAATACAGTTTGTGGTATTACTCATTCGAGTTGTATAATTGTATGTCATTGCCAATTTTGTGTTGTGAATCACTTTTTGTCTGACTAGCAGTTTAATTATTGTAAACCAAAATCTGGGAATGCAGATTTTCTATCCACCATTAACAACATTGTTGTCATTGGGAAGACTTAACCTAAATTGATGATTCTCGTCTCTAAGTAAGGAAATGAAACTGATCACCATTAACATCTGTGCATCCTCCAAACAGATGCATGCGGCAGATATTAAACCCTGGGCCCTACCTGCTTATCTATTGGCATCTTAGCATTATTTTGATTGGTCACTTAGAAGGTAATATCATGTAATGAGCAAATCAGAGATACTGTAAGAATGGTGGTATGGTTTGCACAGAGATAGAAGCACTATTTTGATAGGTTACTTAAAGGATTATCTTATGTTGTGTCCTGTAATGAGTCAATGAGGGGGTGGTGGCAGACAACATGCATAATATGTATGTCCACTACTACCCACATAACCAATTTTCTTATAAATCGATCATTGTGTTCTGTTTGGAAAAGTGAAGGTTTCTCTTATGGTCAATGAGAAACATCCAGACAGACAGACAGACAGACATTGTGACAATGGAAAACTAAGTGGTCCTTCCAGCTATAGACCAGTTAACATCCTACGTCACTTCTTTTGTTGCTTGCGAATCCATTCCTGCGAATCGTTATCGCCCATAGTATTAAAACTCTAACAGATACAATTGCCCAGTGTGTAACAGTCAGACTGACCTATTTCAAGATACCAGGCCCTAACATGTTTACAAACATTGCTGTTATTGTCTATAGCTGGTACCGGTACCCCACAAAAGCCAAGTAGGCAAAAATCATAAGTCATTTAACAGGACTGGCATGCGCATGTGAACACACACACGCCACACTCACACACACCACACTCACACACACCACACATGTAGACACATGCAAAATCATACTTCAGTGCTTTATAACAAACTTGAATGAATAAGACCTTCAAAGATCACCTCAAAATTGCCCAATTACTGATACACAGTCACATTTTGTGTTTGCTGGTAATTATACTGTAATGATATCACTTGACCTTAATAGAAGGTGCAATTTCTAAATCGAAATGTACTGTGAGATTGAAGTCATCTGCCAATATACCAGAATGCAAAGCAAATAAAAATGATAACCTAAATTGAGGAAGAATTTAGAAGGGCATATTTTCTGTTCGGTATACAATTTTTAGCATTATGTGCACTATTGAAATGGTACATTTTTTATTTTCCTTATTAGAAACTCTGCAGCTAGGGAAATCTTGACTTCTCACATGCATTGATCGGCAGTGTGTTGAGTAAGAATGCTATTGATTTGAACTGGCTAAAGAAAACAAAATTGTTTGTATTCCTGCTAAGCTCCAACATGATAAATTTATCCATGGTCAATACTGAAGGGACTTCAGTAAGCCCAGATAGGAGAACCCCCGCCCCCCTTTTTGGCAAAAAGTATTTAAATGAAAATTCTTGCAGTGCTTGTTGATGCTTAGTGCAATGTTGTTTGCTGTATTCACATAACAACAATCGTGTTTTTATTTTTGCTTGTAATGTAATGGATGTTATATTATTGAATCCCAAGTAAAGAATATTTTCAATCCTAATTATGTGAGCGTGTACCACAATTCACAAACATTGCATGTAATTGACTAATTACAAACAAAGATATTGATTGATAAAAAATGGTGGATGAAAAGGAATATAAGTATTACGGTTTACTACTTCTATCCATGCATCTATTCCTTGCAATTTTTAATTCTGTTTGGAATTTGTTCCAAAAATGTAACATGACAAAGAAAATTTGGTTGTCTTGTTCACATAAAACATCCCTTTAAAATGTATCACTTTTTGTTTTAAATGGCATAAACTAAACCACCCTGGTTACCAAGTTAGGAACAATCTGTCAGTTAAAGAGACATGAGGAGATTCAGGAAGAAGCGCCCCCAATTTTTCTCGAACCCCGTTTTTTTTTTTTTTTAAGTTATATATTTTTTTTAGATCACACATGAAGTGAATAAGCCGAAACGCCATACTTATATATTAAGATGATGATTTAGTAGTTTCTGTCGTGCACGACAGAAAGTCAAAGCATGGTTTTCTATAGGGAACGATTACGATATAGCAGGCAAGTTCAAAACAAGGTTTGCGGTTTTCTTTTGCACCTATTTGTCTAATAACCTTTGAAACGTTCTCGGTAGGTGGTCTACAACCGATCCAAGGAAATTTGTATCTAAAAAAATCTCCTCCTGTCACTTTAATAAAGCAATTTCAAACAACCTAATTTGTGCATTCTCGTGACCAATAAGTCAAAATCGGCATTTACAACGTCCAACCCATTTGCCTTGATCCTGTTACAAATATGCAGCAAGCCAGGATATCACCTTATGAGACATTCATTATCATCTCCTACCCAAAGGATGTTAACCTCATGAGTACTACCTGACTATATATCGGCATCTAAGCACTATTTGATTGGTTACTTGGAAGGTAATGTCATGTAATGAGCATATCAGAGATGATGTAGGAATGGTGGTTTGGTTTGTGCATAGATATAGATGCAATATTTTGATTGGTTACTCAGAGGGTTATCTCATGTTGTGTCCTGTAATGAGCCAATCAGATAGATTGTATTATAGGTGGTAGTGCCCAGGAGGTTAAGGGATTAACCTTTTGTGTGCTGAAGACACTCAGTGATCAAAATTGTTTTCCAAAAGTTTCAAAAATTGAGCATTTTCATGACCATATTTAAATTCAGCATGACAGATGCATTAAAATGAGTCCAAACAAGCCTAGTCTTAGGCCAGTGGCTTTTGAGATGGCTTCCCAATGACTGCAGGTAATTTTGGAAGCCACCCAGGATGTCACTGACTTAATCTGATATAACCTATACACAATCTACCGGGCCGAATGAAAGGGTTAACTAGATTACAAAGTACAGGATGACCCTCCCTATGTTGTGTTTATGTATGTCTGGTGTGTACAGGTGCACAGATGATTGCTGCTTCTGCAATACCTCTTGGGCACCTCAAGGAAGTGTCGTCAGTGACTACGATAAAGGTCATTTTGGTAAAGTAAAATTTCCTTTGAGAAGATGCCACAGTGTCCTTGCCTCAATCATAATAATGTCAAATCCTATACAAAAATACATTTATAGCTGATGGAAGATCAAAGACATGAACTGTAAGACTTCTAAAGGCCACAGGTCAGAGAGGGTTTTAGTGAAGTTCTGTTTGGCCGTTTATTAAGTTAAGGGTATGTGTATGTGGTGCTTTGCTGTCATTTTAATCAATTTGAAATTGTTGCAACATTTGAAGGGTATGGTGTGAAATTCTTCAAGAAGTCACAACTAGTTTAAGAGTCTTGTGCTTATAGAGTTGTGCTTATAGCGTTGTCCAAAACATAATCTAATCGCATTTTTTACTAGTCTTCTACTTTATCGATAGATTTTTTTCTGTCGCATTATTACCCACTGTGCATAGAAACATGGTGGTTCTGAGAGATTGATCAAACCTCAAATAAAAGACTAGATTTATGCATAGATCCAGAATTAATAGGTGTAATGGCTGGAGAGCGGCAGGTTATATATGATGTCATCCTGTTAATTTATCCTGTTATGTTTGTATAATTAGTGCAAGTAATCTGTGAACTCTGGCAATGCATTATAGAACAGGGATTGAAATGAGAATGCTTTTGTGCACTCAATCTCATCAGTGTCAAAAATGCTTGAAATATTCAGATGTTAATGCATTGTTTTGTCCCCTTGCCTGGGAAAAGTGGGGAGTTTGGGAACCACATTCCATGGAATTTCCCTATTTGGAGGGAAATCTTTGTCCTTTAAATACAGAAATCCATGAAAACTGAAGGAAAATTTTGCGATCTTGGAGGGAAATTTTATTGTATTCCTAGGAAATTTGGCATTTTTTCAGCCCTGTAATTATCCCCACTCTTAAATTGGCCACAGAGTGTGTTTACATGAGAAATAAGTCAAATTTAATTCAATATTTTTGTTGAATTATCGGTGAGGATTAGCATAAATTAATTCAGGTAGTAGGTGTTTACACTGAAAGCAATTTCTCAATTTGTATTCAGAACTTCTTGATCGGTGATAAGCTGGAAGTGCAGTCTCACGGGTCAGTTGTTGCACTTGGTAAACGTGAAATTTATTATGTGATTCATTGATTCTACACAAAAAATCAGTGGCAGGTTATTCAAATTAACAAACTGAATTTGTGATGTGATCTGGGAAAACCCGCCACATGTCGCACAGGACAGTTTTGAAAAAATAAAGAAAATAGCTTAAAATCTGTTATATTGTACTTTATTTTTTAAGGCATAACTTTTGATGTGTGTATCAAAGAAGAAAGAAGTAAACAGTTATGGAAACTTAATATTTCAAAACTCTGCCGTGATAGTAAAAACTCAAAATATAAAATTTCCCACCATGTGGCGGGTTTTCCCAGATCGCATCACATTTGCTTTAAAGCAACTCACAATTTTTAAGGTGTATACATCGATTATGACCACCCATTTACATTTAGGGCAAAAAGTAAAATTGACGATAAACCAATCAAATTCAAGTTGACTTTTGGCCCAGTTTAAACATGGTAATAGTTACAACTGAATCTCAATTGTAGGCATTTCAAATATCAATACCATACCAACTGGAAGGTAAGGCATATGTTAGCTGATGGGGCCAAACAAACCATTCAAGTTTAAGTAGTGTTAAAATGCACATAAATGTTTCATACATCAAAACAAAAAATCTGATTAATCTCAAATTTTTGAATTGAGCGAGCTTAGATGACTAGCTTTAATTTTAAATTTAATTTTATTTCAAATCTCTGAGTCTTCCTTTAAGTACAAGCCTTTAAGGTCTGTTTATCAGACACAGCAACTTGCCTAATGGAATGGGTGTTAGCCTAGTGATCAGAAAGATGTGGTTTCAATTCCTGCACTGGTGTAATCCTAGATATTTTTGCTTCTGGGATTGCATCAGTGCTTATTATTAACTTATAAAAAGGAATAAAGCTGTTCATTTCTTTTGTGACCATTATAATTTATAGTGTTAGTAAGCTAACATTGACATTCATGTATACGTGTGGGGACATTCAACAAGAAACTATGCATGAATGTGATGCTGTCCCATTGTCCAAACATCCAAAATGTGAAAATGATTAATACAGAAGTGCGTCTGAGAGGTAAATAGTGGGCTTTTAATGCCCCGGGAGAAAAATCGCAAATAAAATTGGGAAGGTAAGAGGAAAAGAAAAAAATCATCGGATAAATCAAGAAGATTATTTCATTTTGCCCTGTGAACAAGCATGGCTGCTATGTACTCTATGACCATCTACGTCAACAAGAATGTTTTTTTTCTTTAGATATTGACCTTCATCTTGAAGAAAGCGACCTACATAACGTAGGTTAATAATATTCGTGTACATGCAGCATATTAGTATGCCACTCTTGTACAAAGTACCCCTGTGGGGACGTTCAGCAAGAGACAATGCATGAATATGATGTATTCATTGCTCCAAACAGCAAAAATTTTAACAGAGTAATTACCGAAGTGCTTCAGAGAGGTAAAGAGCCCGAGGGGGTCTACTCATGTTCTAACATGTAACCACATGCATACAAAAATGCAACCTTACGAGTGTTTTCCAAGAGCATGGCATCCATGTGGACTTAAACAAAGTGTACTGAAATGCCCATTTCATAACAAGGTGAAAATGCGCGTTTCAACATTACAGTGGTAGTTATCAACTAGAAAGTATCAATATCAGCATAGAACCCAGGTCTTATTTATCCTGGTCACCTATGAGCAATGTTTTATCATTATTATGGACAAACCCAGATTTACATTTTCAAGGTGCATACATGTAAGATTTGTTTCAAGGCTGCTTCTTATTAATGCCCCTAAATGTGCTTGTTCTGATTTATGGCTATTGTGTTCTGTTCTTGATATGAGTGCCTGGCACTTGCATACAATCCCCATCAAGTATAGTGGGAAACAAACTTGTGGTTTTGATTGTAGAAGCCCGGGGGGGTAACTCACATGTTAAAGGTATACGGGGATGATCGGCTCCAGTGTGTCATTTTTTCATGAGAAATCCCTAGACATGGGTCGTATTTTCATGAGAAATCCTTAGACATGGGTCCCGTTTTCACGAAAAATGACCCAAAATCTAGCTAAAAATTCAAAATTTTGAAAAATGGGTGTATATTTGAAGCAAAATCCTTAGAAATGGGTACCTTTTTCTACCAAATGACCCTTAGAAATGGGTATAGGGTGCGACTCCGCAGCTGCACTTCCCCGACCAAACCAAATCTGAGTACCCCCCGGGGTAGAAGCAATAATGCATATTGCAAGGCCCTATTCATTACTGTGATAATATTCATGGTTAACCATTAAAATGGCAGATTTTTTGTCTCTATTTTGGGAATGAAATTGATTTAAAGGCTGAAATTTCAGGACTACAATGAGAAAATACAGCCTTTCATCTGATATCAAAATCAATACTACTTCTGAGTAAATTGGGAAGACAATCAGAACATGCACCTTTAATCCATGAGCATTGCTGTGTGATAACAGAGAGGCACTGTTATATAATTTATAACAGCTGCAAATAGCAGTGAATAAAGTGACCCTTGACAGATACTCTGATACTTTTGGTATGCCCCTTGTTCTGTGAGCATTGCTGTATGACAATATCACAACAGAGAGGTATTGTTACATAACATTAAATGGCTGTGAATAGCAGTGAATAACCCTTGACAGATACTATAATGGATACTTCTTATGTCCTTGCTCCATGCCCATTGTTGGATGACAATATCAAAATAGAAAGAAGCTGTTACATAACATCTAATAGCAGTGAAAACCATTCACAGATTCTCGGAGGACGTAATTTTCTCAGCAGCCCAGTTTAAATCTCCTATTCCAATTTTGATATTTTTTTTCAAGTTGAAATTGCCAAAAATGTCAGGGGGGGTAGGACACGATCTGCTCGATTTGGGCATTGGGGATTTCCAAACGGTAATTTGGGGAACTGCTACGTGCATTTACTATGGCAGTCTCGGTCCCAGTGACATTAAAAAAATCATCTCTTAAACCTTTGTTCGAAAGATCTTAGTAATATCATGATAAATTAAGAAAAAATTATTGACTTCGAAATCCGTCGGGGTTAGTGGATTAACCCCGCTGCAAAATAGTGTTAATTCCATAACGGTCATTTAGATTTTAATATTTGTGACCAGGCCTAGTCTTTATTCAAGTCTGTGTGTAACCGTTGGATATGCGTAAGAGCGCCCTCCTACCGTTAAGTCTTTGAAACAGACTAGCACCCGGAAGTTGATGCCGTTTTGAATTTGCTGTTGCTGTTAGGTTGGCATGTCCTACCCCCCTGAAAAATGTCATTGAATGTGCCAAAATAGGGGTCTTTTTGAATATTTAGTATTTTGAAAAATTTATATACTCCAGTGACTGGAGTAATGCCCAGGTACCAACATTCCTTTGTGTCTGCAACTGAAAAAAATAATACCATACTCAATTAATGGAAGCAAAATTTCAGAAAACTGACTTGCAAGTCATGGCTATCAACAATCTTATAATTGGCTTGTGTATGCTGTATTGATGCAACTATCATGATAGGTTGGCAGTAGACAGCAGTGAGTATATATGACCAAAGCACTATTAAATGATGATTGTGATTCTATCATAATTGTAAATGTTAAGTGAATGACAGACAGGCATGTGTATAACCATATGCTTGTGACCATGGTTCTAAACATTTTAATCATTTAAAAAAAAATTAAAATAATGTTGAGTTCTCTGTAGGGAGTCATATAAGATTATTGGATCAGAAGAAAATACTTTAAAAAACTGTGATTAAAAGTACAAGCAACCATTTATGGTTGTGATTTTATGTAAGAAGAGATGTTTTTTGTTACGAAGTAAGTCTATATGAGAGTGCTGGGTGACAGATCAATATGTTCATCAAACTTTATTTCCAATTACTACACAGTATGAAAACAAAACAGTGATATGAAAGAGTCGAGGAAAAGGTCTATAGGGCCCAAAAACACTCACCCCCCTTGGAATACATTAACACGCAAGAACAGGGCATAACTATCAAGAAACGCACAGAAAGTGTAACACTTTTTGTAACAATTTCTTGTAAGACAAAAATCAATTATAGTCAATACTCATGGTTCACTGTAGTTGTCTGGCGACTCTTTGCATGCATTGTTAGTAGGGTCTCTACCAAGAAACAGGGAACCATTTTTTGGACATCAAGGTCAGTAACTGTCAAGTGTAAGTGATATACACCACATGTGCTTATGTTTTGGCCTGGTTGGTTTTGTTTTGGCATAGATGGCCTTGCAGGGTCAGACCCTGTCACTCTGCACTTCATTCATATAGCAACACCCTAGTAATTTACACTAGGTATAGGTAAGAGGTATAGTGCAATAACATATGATTTTGTCACACATGGAGTTTGTTACCGCTTTAAATTTAGAAAGTTTTCTTTGTATGACAACTAAAAATGATTCCTTTTTCCTTTGAATGCCACTTCATCATTTTTGTTGTGTATGTGTGCATTTGTGTGTGTGTTTGATGTGTAGCGTGGGTGTTGTGTGTGTGTGTGAATTGGAAATTAAATGTTAATGGTAAAAATGTACATAAAAATTAAAATGTTTCAAAATGTGGGTATGACAGCAAAACAATTAAATGTACAGGTTGGGGAGGGGATTCTCACATTGGGAGGAAGTAGATGCGTTATGTGCGCCAATAAGACCCTCATTTCAGGCTCTTTTTCAGTTCCATTGACTCCCATTTTAGGACCATTTCATTTCCAGAGATCCTACTTTTCATGTCCAATGCCATATTCTACCAAATTTTCTTCAAAACTCCTCAAAAAGTAGCTGGAAATTGAGGGAGATCGCAGCTTATTTTCTGAAATTTTTTGAAAACCTAGTTTCGGAGACCCCATTTTTGGGCCTGAAATCAGGTACAGGTTTATTAAGAAAGACAGAAAACCAAAATGAAAAAAAAAAACCAAAGACCAAAAGTTGCAGGAGATCCTGTACTAATTACAAAATTTTATAAGTACTTCGTTTTGACAGGCTCAGTGAATAATACTTTTTCATGAATCTGTGGTTGACAGGTGGGGAAGTTTTCCTAAATAAATGATTGATTTGGTGGTGAGTTGGTGGCTGACAGGAAGGGGAATGCCTATATAAATGCAATTTAGCTTCATAACATAGATCAGGGTTTAATATCTCTAACCATTCTGACCATATATCAGGTCAACAGAGGATGTAGTTTTGCTTCTACAATTTCTGGAAATTGAAAAATTGGGGAAGATGTCAAATGGAAGAAAATTCATTTTTCTTCAGAGTTGTAATAAAGTTGAGAAAACAGCAGTTAATGTGTACTGTAAATAAGTTGTTATTAATCTCCCTGTCCTGGGCCATACACAAGCCCTTCCTAATCCTCAATGTCATCTAAATTTTACTGTTTAACCCCTGATATACCACCTTAAGCAATAAATTGTGCAAAAATTAGGTTTTTTTAATCTATATTAGTCTTGTAGCGTTTTGCTGCCCCTGGTTGATGGAGTACTGAAATCAGTGGTTGACAAGGACAAAGTCAGTATTCCATGGCGTGGTGGAGTTGTTGGTTGATGGGTGGGGGTAGTCAGGTGAATTGCTGGATACAGGATCCAATGGGTTGGGTGATGGGTGGTGGAGCCAGTGGTTGATGGAGTAGTGGCGTCAGCAGGGGATTCAAGTTTGTTGCCAGTAGTAGGCCACATGCATTTAATTTGGAGCCATTTTACCGTATTTTTTTTTTTATTTACTGAGGAATATTGGAAATTTGCATTTTCAGATAAAAATGCGAACAGAGATGATAGAACGTTTAAATTTTATATCTAAGTGATCCAAAATCAATATTTTTGTTTTATAAACTAATAATTGGACAATCAAGTATGATTTGCAACTGTCTTGACTTGCCATTTAGCCAATTTGAGCCATTTCTGGGGAAAACCCTTTTCAATTTTTTTTAAATTTATAATAACAAAGTGCTTTTTACTTTTAGGTTTTTGGACTACCTACTGAAAACAAACTATTTTTTGTTTGGCCTTAACAATGAACAAATTGCACTGGCTATATAGGCCTATATCCCTAACATCCTTCTCGGAAAAAGACTACATACCTGACGATCACTGCAAAAAAGGAGGTAGCATTATTTTTCTTGTTAGATCTAGGCGCAATTTCTCCCTAAAACAAGACGGGTCCACTCCGTGATTTTTGAAAAGTGGAAAAAATGCAGTTAAGGGACGTTAGGATATGGGAATTATCACTTAGCATGCCATTTGTTGCTTGTACCTCATTGCACAACTCAACACCACACCTCTGGAGTAAGCCACTGCATCCTTGATGCTCTCGTTGTATTTATTTGAATAGTCCAGTAATTTCAGGTTTTGACCCAAAACAAAAAAAATACATCGCGGTCCCTGGACAGCGAGTTTCGTCTGCCGTTGTGGTTGTGAATGAGGCCAGAGGTCACGAAGGTCACATGAGGTTACCAACATGTCCACACTGGCCCTGCCCCCTCCTTTCCACCAAGTTACATTATCGTAGCCCTTACGGAACTCATATGGCATGCAATATATTTAGGGTTAACATTTTGACCACAGACACACACACAGATACACAGATATACGACCAGAGGACACAACAATCCTGAAGATTTTTTTCTGTTGCTATTTAATGTCACAAAGGGCATTTTGTGTTTCTCACTCTTATCCAAGGGTTGATATTATTTAATGCTGCAATTACAGTGGTTTTGTCAGCTCAGCAGCCCCAAACCTCCAGATTTATAAGTGAATCCTGATATGACATCCGATCACTATGAGCTAAGATAGTCTCAATTCCATGGCACAGGTCAGTAACTTCCATTCACTAGTGTATTAAGTAAATATGCCCACTGGTTTTGGAGTATGATTTCTGATACCCAAAAACACACAAGGTCAATTCCTGTGAATGCATAACATGTAGAGCTCACTGAACTTTGTCTTCAGTGATGAGCATATTATAGCTCATAGTGATTGTTCCTGGCCATCATGTTTATAGATTGGCAAAGAAAAACGAGAACATGTTTTCAGGCGTATGTGTCATGGGAGTATCCCAGCCACAACAGACAAATTTTATTGATGTTATAAAATTAGCTCAAAGGTTCATTGCAGATATAATAGAACCATATGCCCATGTACACACAGATATTTTATTTAGTCGCTCATAATGGTTTACACCAGAGCGCAACGATGGCGTAAGTAATGATAGTATGTAATAAATCGATTTCCCATCAGCAGTGTTGCCAGAATAGTTTTTACAAAAATTTCCATTGTGTATATAAGACATTTACAAAATGTTAAATTTCTGTATGTGATTAAAAAAGTACAGAACTTTCACTTCAGGTCTGGCTTTGAGTTCCATTGTAGATTTGGTTAAAATGTCAATTTCATAGTGAGGAAAAATTTTCCCCTCAAATTATGTCCAGAAATTATCCACACACCATTACAGATGGCAGTTGTAATTTTAGAGAAAATATGGGGTTTCCCATGTTTTTTTTTTCTAACCTGATTGGAATTCCAGGGATGGTTTTAAATTACAATTGCATTCCTGCTGTCTTCTTTGGTTGATCGTTAGAAAATTTTCAACTGATTTGAAATTAGATAATTTTGATAAATATTTGTCTAAGCATCGAGTTAAAAGAATGTACTGAAAACTAAGTTTTGAATTTGCTCGCTGTCCTATCCGTATAGACCTTATCCATCATTGACCCTTTCCTGTCATCAATGGGTAATGAGTGATGTTGTCAGTGGGGCTTGGCTAGAGGGCTGCCTCATTTCTGATATTTTGCAATCGCGAAAACACGGCTGATTGACTAGTTAAAGCCACTATCAGTGATTCACCCGAAAAAGTCAAAATATTTGAAATTTGCAGGAAAACTTAAAAGTGAAGGATAAGTCTGTAGAAATCTTGTAAGTTATTTTTTGCAACCGAAAATTGTCAGAAAAGGAAGAAAACAACAGTGTTCGAAGAGTAATAAGTAAGTAGCCAAATGCTTTCAGTCTTATCACTTGCAGGGTGGTGGAAGATAACTATATTTGTTACAGACATAAAAATATGATTTTTGATGATTTTTTTCAATTTTGTGATTTAACAAGTCACTGATAGTGGACTTTAAGGACTGGCAGTGGCAGTTTTACTGCCATTACAGCATAAAGAGCAAATTATGGATAAGGTGTATAAGGAAGCATGCTTGAATTTTTCTATCATGCATGATCAATCCGATCTTTTAATCCATATTTGCTGCTTATCTATGTGTGATTTAATACATCGTTAAGCATTGTGAACAAGCAACAAATGTAGATTTAAAGAAAATGGAAGTGCATTTTTCTGAAAACTTCCTTGAAGTATAAAATGGATTTAAGTGAACTTGATAGTTATTTTTATTCCCCTGGCTTGAAAGCAGAGGGGATATTGCGAGGGTGCCAATGTCCATATGTGTGTGTTCCATCTTTTGTTAGGTTTTCGTTTTAGCTTCTCCTTTGAAAAGTTTAAGTCCGATTTAACCCATTATTATTTTTGAGGAGTCCAAGTGTGTGAAAATATCGGATCCAAAACATGATATAATAAAATTGGATGATTTACGCCCAATATTAATTGGTCTCGCTATGAGTTTTTAAAATTTGGGCGACGCGTCGAGCCCAATATTTTGCAACTCATAGCTCGACCAATTAATTTGGGCTTAATCGATCCAATTTTATATCAGACTTGGGTTAAGGTGAAATAGGGGTTCCTTCATATGTGGATGATGTCAAAGGTCATGGACAAAGGTCAAAGGTCATCTGATGTCATGTTCCAGACTGCCATCTTGCCAGGGGGATGGGATGTGCCAGTTTACTTGCAGTATTTTTTAAGCTTGTTAAAGACTATATGTCATTGAGGTACAATAAACCCAAAAATACAGCAAGTAAAATTTGTAAATCTGCAGTGGGGATGTAAATATACATGTTCATTGAGTGTCCTCACAAAATAAACACTAGCACCTGTTTGTTACAATACTGTATCAACTTAAGGAAAGAAATGAGATTTAAAATGTCATTTCATTTTCAGTCAATGAATGAGAGCAAAATGTCAATGTCAATGCACATATGTAAATTTACAGCAAGTATTACCATGTGAGAAGCAAATCAAAATTTTAATCTTCATTTGTATAAAAATTGATCAAAACCATTACAATTTCCATCTTAAAAATCATATACAATGAAACATTAGATTTTGTCTGTATAAAGCTATAAACAAATCTCAAAGATTATAACAAATTCACGCTTTATTAAAGAGCTCTCTATGAGGCTTTTTTTATGTTAATTATGGTAACCAAAAAAAATTATGCTTGTCCGGCTTTGTTTGATCAATTTATTCAGGGCATCCCAATTTATGAATAAAACATTTAATAGGAATGTAGGGTGTGCGGACAGCAGTGGGAATAGCATGTTTTTTCTAAACCTAAACATTTGTGAGGTCTGATCAATGTGTCACACACTGCATCACAAACAGCCAAATTTGTTGTCATATCCAGTTCATATATTTATGATGAGCCATCTTCTCCTTGTCATGTGTCTTCTCAGTTTGGCAATGAATATTTCATTGGCTTAATATGATCAAACACTGTATTCAGAGCAGATGAAAAGCTGGCCAATCAAAATTAGTATTTTTTTTTATTCTTCTTTTGTAAGAATCTTTTTATGTGCTTTCTTTTGTACCTTTAATATGCTTTCTTTTGATAGGCATTCTTTTAGAGCTTTTAATACGCCTTCTTAAAAGCATTTAATGTGCTTATTTGCTGAATTTCTCAAATTTTTATGAAAAAGTGAAAACCAATGAAGCTTGCATTTATACATTAAAGATTATAGACATTTAGGAAGATAATATCATACTGTGTGCATTTTAGTTTGACAACATAAGCACATTAAGCTTTTAATGGAATGTTGATTTTTATCAGTAAATTGATCTCTATCTGTACATTTTTCTCAGATATACTATGATATGTATATTGGAATTTTTTTATATTATTTGATAATAGGTTACATGTTCAGTAAGTGAAATAACCTTGGAACTGCTAAACTCTGTTAAGATTTTCAGAAGAACAACACCACAAAGGCCTCTGGGCTGTTCCTGGTTAATTCTTTAGAATGGGTACAAACATGCTTATTTTTGCTGATACCAATAATAAAAATGAGCAAGTTAGTAAACGCTGTTCCGCAAAAAATATTAGAACTGTGTACTACTACCATGTTAACAACGTCACACTTGTCATAGGAACTACAAACATAAACGCTCTATTTTGGAAGCCATATTGAAAATCTGCAAAAACATTGTGCCTGATCTTTCTGAACAACACTACCTATGTTCTTGGATGTCTAGGATCATTTTATAACTGAGGGTCAACAAGAGAGAGTATTTTTCCATGCTGTGAGGTTTACGTAATGGGCTTGGGTGGTAACATTTAAGCGTCCACCAGTGAGTGCATTGAATCAAGATGGCCGTCGGTCCTTATCTATCTCTGTGCACACACATGGGATGTGCACTCATTTCAAAACAACCCACCGAATGTAGGTTACATCTTGGAACAACAAGTATTTTAAGGCCATGCATCATTCAATTGTACTACGATAAGTGTGGTACAGAATCCATTTTAGTAAACATGCATGCATTACATTGATGACCTTGGATAGATTCTTGTATGAATTCTCAAACTCATGTTTAATTATGTACAGGAGTGCACTCTCCTCTTCTTTACAAATAGGTCAACCAACTTTGTATTTTTTGCGAGTATTTTTTTTCAGTTCCTGACCTTTATTACTTGCAAGTAAAAACACCAGACTTAATCAGGGCAAATTAATTCAAGGCGACACTGGGACACCAGGGATATACATATATGTCAATTTGTTTTAAAATGATCTGATAACACTAAATACTTTTAACCTTCAAAGGGGCAAAAATATTCATGGAATGGATATTTTTTACACTCGCCCTGTGATTTATAACAGATGGGAAAAAATAGGAAATTGCAAAATGAAGTTTCCCTCTGTACAAATAACACACTCTCCTTATAAACCTCGTATTAGTAATTTGCCACAAAATTTGGCAGTATATGTATTTGTTTTCGTGGGAGGGCAAGTGAGGCACAAGCCTTGAAATTTCCCCCATGCTGCCCCTCGCCTTTGGTGTTGTCTTGGAGTGGGAGGCTGGATCATAGGCATTTTAGACCAATTTGATTAAACATGTGCCTAACTTTACCATACAATATAGTTAGTACTTCGGGATAAAGAAGTGCTTAAGAGTTCTAAGAACCACAAAACCTTTCAAAATCTTATACTTTTAACTACAAAATTTTCTATGCAATCACTAAAATTTGTTAATAATGAACATAGAAAATCATAATAATAATCATATTAATAATAACCAGTTTTTATATAGCTCTTAATCCCTGTAAACAGGCTCGGAGCACTGTTGACAATTATTATTACGCCGCCTTCAAGAAATCTTCACAATCATATTGCTTCATCTATATAGGTGGCTGCTCAAAGACATGCCTTACAAGTGCACAAGCCTATCAGCACTTAGATTGTAATATTCCCAATAGCATAGCAGCTCCCCAGATTTCGCTTGGGTCGACGAAGCAATTGAGATTAAGTATCTTGCCCAGGGACACAGACACATTGACCACAGTAGGTCTTGAACTCACAATTTAACGGTCTAATGATCACGAGTCCTGCGCTTTCCACTGGACCACATGTGCTATGGGCTGAATGGTGATGTCTCAACAGATTGAGAACCGAATCGCCAATCTAAGGTTTCCTTGGCAGAAGTGGCCTACCTGGGAGCAAATAGGGATATTACCTTTGTTCTGGAACAGCACCACAGGCAATGGAACGTTTCTTGGTCTGCCCACTGTTGAAGCAACAATGCATAGGCAAGGACCTTGCAGAATTCAGTGAATCAGCCAGACATTGTATCCATCTCTAGTATCATCATATGTGGAGAACCACTGTGTTTGACTATGATTAGGAGAAGTTTCTTATGTTGGGAATAGGCTCTGTATGGGTGACAAGACATTACTAAATGAGATTTGGTTTGAAATATCTTACTGAAGCATGACTGGTCCTGTACTCCATCTCATTCAGTGAGTGGCTTGGGAGCTGGTCCTGTTGTTAATGATCTACATTGGTGAGGATGGCATTTAGCAGGACCTCTTCCATGATGTTGTCTATGTTTTGTGCAGCTTCTAAGTACATGTCCGGCAAAGAGGGGGAGTGGATCTTCGGCCCAAGTTGTTATCATCTGTTGTGCTTCATCGTAGTTTTCATATAAAGCCAAAATGGTCTGTTTGGCTTATCAAGGCTTGGCATGGTCCAGATATGAATTTTTCCACAATTGTTAACACTACAATCGAGTATGGCAGTCCATCCAATGTAGAACACTAAGCACTGCTAAAGCACCCTAGTTTTTGAACGATTACTTTCGTCAAATAGGTGACGATATGTTGACTGTAGGTGAGGCCATGTGAAGATTTGTTTAACTTATTTCCTATGCAATTTTGATACATGGGCCTCTTCTCTCTCTCTTGGCACTGTCAGAGTGAAAGTCTTAAGATCTGAAGTAATTATAGAGTGTATGATCCATACCTACCATGTGTGGGTATGTGTTTGCTGACATTCTCTCCTGTCAGAACATTATTACAAGCCATCTGAAAGCTGTGAAGTGGATGCATACCACAGAAAAATAAATTGAGGATGGCATTTAGCAGGGCTTTCATAATGGAGCAAGCCTCTTCCATGTTGTCTGTTTTGTGCAGCTTCCGAGTACGTCTCATTTGACTGGAGATCCAAAACAATCCTTAGTCTATTTCCCGGCAAAGAGGGGGAGTGGATCCTCGACCCAAGTAGTTATCATCCGTTGTGCTTTATTGTAGTTTTCATTTAAAGCCAAATGGTATCTGTTTGGCTTACTAAGGCTTGCCATGGTCCAGATATGACTTTTTCCACAATTGTTTAAACACTGTAATTGAGTATCAGAGATTCACTTTTCCGGAAATTTCCGGATTTGGGCCCCTCCATTAAAAAAATCCGGAAATGTAAAAAAAAAAAAAAAAAAATTTTTTTTTTATAATTTTTTTTCAATTTCTGAGATCAAGTGTTCATGATAAAAGTATAACTACATCAAAAACTCAAGTTTTAAGTACCAATTTATTTTGTAGAAGTGGTCTGGTACCCCAAAATCACGTAAGAAAATACGTTCCCCAGAGCTTCACCGGATCATGCGCTAAAATTTGGCCTTCACGTCGGTTCAAATTTTGTTGGATTTCCAGAATGGACTGCGCCTCTGTTACATCTCTGAGTATGGCAGTTTATCCCATGTAGAACACTAAGCACTGCTACAGCTCCTTGGTTTTTGAACAATTGACTTTTGTCAAATAAGTGACAATATGTTGACTTGTAGACAAGGGCATAGCTGTCATTCTGAAGAGATGTTGAACTTGTTTTCCTACCCAACGTTGATACATGGTCCTCTACTCTCCCGAGTTTGTGATCCATACCTACTGAGTTGTCATAGAAGAGTTTGTTGATTCATCACACATGCCTGATAGATAGCAATGTGTTATGTGTTTGCTGTTTTTCTTTTCTATGTCCGCTTGGAACTTATTACAAGCCATCTGAAAGCTGTGAACAACATACAACATACGACAGAAAAAATTAATTGAAGTTCTCACCTTTTGCTTGCTCAAACTCTTTGGTGACAGCAGTGTTTATTATGCACTGGTCTGTGATGGTATTCTTGACTTTGGAGAACAGGCTCTTGTCCTTAACGATTTCTGTCAACATCTTCTAAGGACTCAGTAATTGTTCCAGCAGAATCTTTTGCAGTTGATGATGGTTGTAGTCTTAATCCAATGAGGAATGTTTCCTTGTCTGTTGCCAATTCAGTCTCCATCACATGTCTCCCCAGTTTACTAGTTGTACCATCATAACCTGCTGTACCTTAACTCTTTGTCCTTGATTCCATTAACTTACTCTTTCAAGGCAAGGGTCTTCATCTCACTTGCAACTCGTCCCCGACTACTAGATCGAGATTGGAGATTGCCTTGAAGAACCACAAAACCTTCAAAATACTTTTAACTACTAACATTTTCTGTGCAATCACTAACATTTTAAAACTCTAAATCGAGCTTCTTGGCATAATCTGTTCTGGTACATGGTTTCTCTGATGTTCTGAACCCATTCATGGCCGCCGCACAGCACCTTGAGCATGTTTACGTGGATATGTCCCGCATTAAAACATTCAAATTATTATTATTATTATTATTTTCTGTGCAATCACTAACATTTTCTATGCAATGAACATAGAAAATCATTTTGTTTATGTTGGGAATAGGCTCTGTATGGGTGACAAGACATTACTAAATGAGATTTGGTTTGAAATATCTTCCGAGGCTGAATAATGTGTCCACATACGTGTCACTCCATCTCATTACAGTGAGTGCTTGGGAGCTGGTCCTGTAGTTGACGATCTACATTGGTGAGGTGGCATTTAGCAGTGCTTCTATAATGGAGCAGGCCTCTTCCATGTTGTTGTCGTATGTTTTTGTGCAGCTTCCAAGTACATGTCTCGTTTGACTGGAGTTCTATAACAATCATTAGGTTTGGATCCTCGGCCCAACTAGTTATCATCTGTTGTGCTTTATTATAGTTTTTCATTTAAAACAAAAATGTTATCTGTTTGTCTTACCAAGGCTTGCCATGGTCCAGATATAAATTTTTTTTTGCCACAATTGTTTAAACACTGTAATTGAGTATGGCAGTTTGTCCCATAGAACACTAAGCACTGCTACAGCTCCTTGGCTTTTGAACAATATGTGACGAGGGCATAGCTGGCATTCTTGAAGAGAAGTTGAACTTGTTTCCTACCCATCGTTGATACATTGTCCTCTACTCTCCCTTGGCACTGTCAGAGTGAAAGCCTTATGACCTCAAGATTAGTGAGTTTGTGACCCATACCTACTGAGTTGTCATAGAAGAGTTTGTCAATGCATCTTAACAGTGCTGGGTCCATGATTCACCTCGGTGTGGCATGTGTTTGCTGTTTTTTTTTCTGTGTCTCTCAGAACATTGTTGCAAGCCATCTGAAAGCTGTGAAGTGGATGCATACCACAGAAAAATTCACTGATGTTCTCACCTTTTGCTTGCTCCAACTCTTTTGATGACAGCAGTATTGTTATGCACCAGCCTGTGATGGTATTCTTGACTTTGGAGAGCAGCCTATTGTCCTTAACGGATGTTATGTCAACATCTTCTAATGACTCGTTAATTGTTTGGGCATAATCTTTTGCAGTTGATCATGGCTGCAGTCTTAATCCGCATGCGGAATGCTCCGCGTCTGTTGCCAATAAAATCTCCGTCACATGTCTCCCCAGTTTACCAGTTGTACGGTTATTCCTTCATGTAATTTCTGCATGAAATCATCAATATACACATGTATAGAGTTGAAAGATTTCACTATCAGACTCATTCAAATGAAAAATGGTCATGCACAACCATGAGCCAAAAACACAGTTCATTCTTTTTGCACATAAATTGATTTCTTTCATTAAGTCTTACACCAAGGATACACCAGTTGTACGTATCATCGTAACCACTGTACTCGCCTCTTTGTCTTTGATTCCATCAACTAATCTTTTCATGGCCAGGGCCTTCACCTCACTTCCAACTTGTTCCTGACTAGATTGAGATTGGAGATTACCCTGAATCATATGTCTGGTTACTGTTTTGATTGCCTCTAAACATTGGTGTTCTGCAATGCCCTGGCTCTGGAGGTACATAGATGCCTCTTTTATTTTTGGATTGATTTCAACTAACTGTGCAACTCGGTTTCAAGATATATTTTGAAACTTGTCGTTCTTCTTTAAGTAGGTCGACTGTCCCCTTGAGTGCATCTTGGGTCATTTGGGGTTGACATTTGCTCTTTCATTCTCCTTTCTTATTACTTTTTGGTGCCATTTCTCGATCTTCATTCGATGCATTCTTTCTGTTCCTTCTTTTTCAAATGATCTATTGCTAACATCTTTCGCTTTGCTGCCTGGATGAAGTACTTTGTGTGGAATAATTGTCCGCCAAACTGTAAAGCCTGTTTAAATTGACATTACTGCTTTGCAATCTATGTCTTAGTTTTCATGTTTTCCTTTTCAAGTTGATCATTGGCTTTTCTAAACCTTTAATTTTTTTCTTCTGTACCTTCCTCACATGACCATCACAATATACCTTTGCAACTTTTGGCAGACTTACCTCTTCCTTTGTCTTTGTCTGGGTGTGTGGTCGCGTTAATACTCTCCTGGGAGGTTTGAATTGTTCATCAAGGAATAAAGTTGGGCATTCTTTCTGCTTCTTTTAGTCTTTGTGTTTTTCTGCATTTTTTGAGCACTGACTTAATTGTATTTATGCTGGACGTCAATGATAAATGCTTCAGGGTCTCCATCTGATGTAATATTCTTATGGCTTCACTGACCATAGCCTTCAAGAACAGTGAAGACTGGACTGTGGTGTGGGATGAAGACAAATGCCCCATCATATTCCCACCAGAAAGAAATAGTCACCACATCATGGAGACCAGATGTCCCTGCAAGGAAAGAAGCTGTTGTCATTCACTGACAGTACCTGCAGAAGAAAAATAGCACAAGCAAGTCATTCAGGCTCATATTAACGACCTGCTGAGTTACAGCACCATTGGTGCTCTTGTTTTCACTGGACAAAACTTTCAAACCCTGGAACAGATTTTTTTAATTCATTTTATGGCTAAAGGCTAAGGGATTCTGAGGATGCCACCCTCAATTTTGTAAAAAAAATATGTTTTTTTTTTGCATACATAATGCTTGTCCACAGAAAATCACAACTCTGTAATACAATTCCAGATCCAGAAATTTTGTTACACACAGTATCCTATAGTACTGTTATAAATAAATGTTTATTGCATCAAAAAAAATAAATTCTGATTCATCTCAAGCTTTGGAATTGAGCATTGAGTGAGCCTGAACCCTTCAATATGTGCTCAATAATTATTTTTTTTTTTATGTGGAAAAACAGTAGGCTCAGTCTTCATATCATCTTGGAACAATAGATTTCACTATTTCCTCATGAGCAATCAATATTTTGACACGGTTTGGACACCATCCACTGGGATTGTATTGAGAACCTTTGAACTTCCTATAGATTTAAAGGTGCATGTACGATCAGTCTGTGGGACCCCTGATTTACCCGGAAGTAGTATCGATTTTGATAATCAGTAAGTCCGTATTTGTCGTCCTGAAATTTGAGCCCTCAAATCCATTTCATTCCCAAGATATAAACAAAAAACCGCCGTTTTAGTGGTTAACCAGCACTTATAGCACCGTATTGAATGGGGTTTTGCAACATGGCATTATTGCGTCTACGGCCATTCTTCGGTCACGTTTGTGACCGAAAAATGGGAAATTTTGATTTTCAACTCAATGCTGTTTTGCCCATATAAAATCTGTTATTACTTTATGTATTATGAATAACCTTTAGACCAATCCTACAAAAATAATGTTTCCACTTTTGCCAGATTGATTTATGTTGTCATGAGGGGCAAATAAAACTCTGTCACGTTTGTGACCTCAGATAAAAAGGGGTTTTTAGAATTCAAACTACAACTGTAAAATTCTGTGAATACTTTTGTACTCACATTCTTATACTTATTTCAGAAAGACATTAGTATTTTGGCATTACAACAATGTTGGTAATTAAAAGTAACATGCAACCTTTAGTTGGTAATTAACAAATTTATATCAGTAATTACGGTCACGTGTGTGACATTGGTGGTTACGTGTGTGACATCTCCATTGACTTATAATACAAAATTGATGACCATTGTTAATGTGTACTAAAAATGAAGTTTTAATAAAATCTTGTGTATTTCCATATTCTCAACTATTTCAAACACTTTCATTACAATGTCATCAGTAGTAACTTGCAAAGAGCAATACTACTCCTAGTATGCAGATTCCCTGTGTTGAAATAGTGCAAGTCTGCTAAATTTGGCAACTTCATCCCAAACATTCAAAAGACTCATGGAAATCAAGTTTAAACCAGTCTTTATTAAAATTAATTGTTGTTTTCTTGTTTAAACTGATCATATTCATATTTTAACTGATAATAAAAGTTAACACTGCTACCTTCTTCAATATGACCAGAAATTTATGTCCTTCAAATACTAAAATGGTGAGTGCCGGTCACGTGTGTGACAGTAATTAGCACATCAATAACTTTTGAAAGAGGAAAGATCTAAGCCATTTATTTTGTATAGTGGAAGGTACATATAAACTGGCTTTTGACATGAAATATGAACATTACTGAGACAGTAGTTTTCTAGTAATAAAAACTTCTTTGTATTTTTGGTCACGTGTGTGACATACCAAAGTCAATTAATATTCTATGTTAATTACTTGTCTATTTCCTATAATTGTTTTATTTTTTCAACATAATTTTGAAAATTGAAGTCCATGCAATACTTTAGATAGTATTTCAAACAAAAATGAAAAGCTATTTAATATAAAACTAAAGAAGCAAAAAGATGTAATAATCTCACTTTTTTATCCCAAAATATTAAAGACGTTCATTTAGGCAAATGAGGGTGTTTGAGTTGGACATATTGTTTAAAAATATCATGCAGGAAACTTGGAAGGATGGTTAACGTGATAATGTAAAGAAATTTGCAATACCATTAACTTCATTTTTTACCAAACAGGTTTACTTTTTTGAAGAATGGCCCCTACCATAAAAACCGCAAGTTTGTTTCCCACGGCACTTGATGGGGTGTATGTGCAAGTGCCAGGCTCTCATATCAAGTAGAGAACACAATACACATAAATCAGAACAAGCACCTTTAATCTAATGCTTCAATGTGAAACATGCTTATGCATTGAACATGTGGTACACAAAGTTGCCGGTTCGATTCCGGGCAGGTGCACTTTTTCAAAAATTTGTTTTCAAAACGTGTGTGTACTAACTTGTA
>JAMKCH010005996.1:0-96675 GCA_023653785.1 Ophioderma brevispina
CCACTTGGATTTTTTCTGGCTTTTAAGTATGGGCATTCTGGTGACCTTAATAGAAATGCCATTGTGTGAAAAGAAATCCTATTGCAATTTTTTCGCAGCTTCATTCCTAGCATTTAAGTTCTTTTTCTCAGCCTATAGGGGAAGTCCTACTATTATTGCTTATGAGACATGTTCCTAACTTCCCTACGATGATAATTCTTTTTAATTGAAGTTTTTTAATTATGCCGCAAAAACATCAAAATGACAAACAATTTAATTAATTCACCCAATCCATAAATGCAAGAAGAAGTGATAACCTTTCTAAAACTGTGGATTACGGGGAAAAGTTATCAGGTGTCTTTAGAAGTATTTTATATTTAGTATTTATTTTATTCACCACTCTAATATTCTAAAGCAATAAAGAGAAAATAACACCTTCCCCTATCATTCAGACGGAACAATTAGCCTATGTCTTCACATATACATATAATATTCTTCACTATGCCATGGATTTAAGCTTCTCCTGAACTAACATTGCGAAATATTTAATAATGTTTTCATCTTCCTATCTCATTACAAGTTTGTGTCACATAATAACTCACAGCATTATCTATTTTCTCTACCACCCTAATTTCAGTTCGGTGCGCATGTGCAGTACCATACATGAATGACCTATGGTTACAATGAATTTAATCCTTCATGAATGAACGAGAAAACTATTTAATCATGTCTTGATCGGTCCAACTTCATTCCAAGTTCCGTCACATAATAACAACAAACGTCATTATAATTTCCTACCTCTCCTAATTATTTTGCAGTTCGGTGCCATTATGCAGTCACATACAGTGAATGACCTTGAATTTACATGAATTTAATCCTTCATGAATTCAGAGAAACAATGTATCATTCGATCACTCCTAACTTCATTGCAAGTTAAAATAATATCACACATTTAATTCATTGTTCTATCTCTCCTAATATTTGCAGTTCATGCGCATGTGCAGTAACAACAGTGAATGACCTTTGATTTACATGAATTTAATCCTTCCTGAATTCAAGAGAAAATTGCTGTAATCAGGTCTTGATCACTCCTAACTTCATTGCAAGTTTAAAATAATATCACACAACATTATAATTATTTTCTATCTCTCCTAATTATTTAGCATTTCAATCTCATGTGCAGTTATCATCCAGGGAACATGACCCTGACTTTACATAGTGACCGTGAATAAAATAACATGAAAACTCAAGAGGAAGAAGAGATTTCCACAATGTGCCATTTTCTCACAAAACAAATCTTATTTCCAAAAAAATTAACTAAATATATTCCTCATTTGTTATGATTTACTAATCAGTCAAACGTCATTACTGGAGATAATATCTCACAAAACAGTCCCCATCGTCGAATATATGGGATCCCTATACTTGCCTTTTACAACAACAACCATACAACAGCCTCAGCACACGCAGACAATTGGCGCTATACTTGTACCTGTATCGGAAGACAACGACAAAGTTTACGCGCGTCACACCATAACTTGCTATACCATAGAAGTTTGTACACGAAAAATGCAAGATGGCGTAATCGTGGTAAATCTCCACCTTCTCTCTTCAAATTCGATTTTATCAAGTGAGTTTGACACAAACACACACCACTAATCTCCCATCGCCGCAATATTGTCTGCATTAATATTTGTAAGAATTTTTTTTTTTTAACACAAAATGAAAATTCCGATTTTTGTCTGCAATTGTACTGTCATTGACTGTCAACATGCACCTACCATTTTACTACTCGATTTTTTCACACTAATAGTTCGCCTCTTTCCGTAATACCTTTTTCCATGACAGCACCTAGACTCCTACGGTGATATGAAAATGACCAAATTATTATCATAAGCTATCTGACATGAATTCATTAAGAACATATCGACTTCAATTCCCCAATGCTGTGGACGAGTAGAATTGAATTTCCCCACACCTTTTTCGAAATCTTTCTTCATAAATCTAACCTAATGTCACAATCCTAATTATTCATGCTCTCTTCGCCTTCCACATAATATTTTTACATAAAAATGCATTTAAATATGACACTTGCCCCTCCAAATTTAAGAAATCTTCAAAATGAACACAACTCCGAAACTTGGCACCACCTCATTGTAAAATTTTAAAAAAAAAAAAAAAAAAAAAAAAAAAAAATTAACACAAAGAATCATACAGCAAACTGACCATTTTCTCGCATGCTGAATACGCATGGTGATTGATCATGGATTGTAAACATGATCACGCAGTGGAGCGTCACACTGATTGGGCAATTACATGACCCCCGTGGTGGCCTTCGCGCGGATTGGCAACAGGACTGACCTTTCAAAAGAGATCACGATTTTTGTGACATGACTTTGCATAATTAGTATTGACCGTAATGGAATTAATTGTTGGCAGGTGAGCTATGGATAACCATTTGGGACCTATTTGTGACAAATAACACACTAAGAAACATACAGCAACTTCCATCCTCCCGTTTCCCGCCCCCTCCCCACATTGTGTCGTCCCGGCACACATGCTAGGTAAGCTCAAACGGGATGGAATGCGCACCGAAAACTTGCCTACTTAATCCTAAACTACAATCTTCTTTTGACTCCACAGCAGTCAGGCGTAGTCGTCGCTCCATTCAGGTGTTATCATCACAGCAGGTCTAGTGTTGTCATCGGTACAGCCCGGTCCGCGCCGCCTCGATCAGTATTGCAGAATTCCCGACTAGTCAGTGTCGTCATCAATCCAACAGTCGCCACGACGCCTTGCCGCTATCTAGTCCCGTGGGTGGTGAGCGCGCGGTGTGTTGGACCCACCTTCATCATCATTGCCGTCAACATATGCCCGTTGCAATGCTCGACGAGCACATCCACACCAATATGTATAGCTTGGCTTGTACCTCTATCGCTCCGAACGCCGTCGCCTTTATCACATACGGATTCTTTTCAGTGACAGACGATTAGTTGATCATCCCATCTACGGGTACTTAACAGCACATCATCAATGGTTCGGTGTTTTTGGTTCATATTGTGTACACCACTAAACCCTGGTATCTCACAACAACCTGGTCTCTGACGCTGTCTCGGTACTCTTGAAGCCCGCAGCAACCATCTCCAAGGTGCAGTTATCTAGCCCTCTAGCTACTCTTATCGACCGCCCTGTAAGGTCCTTTCGCCCGTCTGGCCATCCATCTCAGAGTCGTCCGGCCCGTCTTGGCCATCCAAAGTCGTCCGGCGCGTCGGCCATTAGTCTCAAGTTCCCGGCCATTCTCCAAGTCGTCCGGCGCGGTCTGACCAGTCCCAAAGTAGTTCTGGCCCGTCTGGGCCATTCATCCAAATCCTCTGGCGCTGTCTGCCATTCATCCAAGTCGCCTGGCACGTCTGCATTCAAAGTCATGCCGGCACGTCTGCCGTTCGTCTCAAGTCAGCCGGCCCGGCTGGCCCTACAAATCCCAGGTCGTGATGGAAGCCGCAACCTTCTTTTTCACTGCGAACTGTTTGCACCAGACATCTGGGTTGGACTTCACCAGTCCGCAATCCGTACGCTTGTCTAATTTTGCAAGCAACATTATTTCTCCCTTCATCATCCCTTATTGTCTGCTACCCATCAAAGTTGCTTCAGCGATCAAATTTCATGCTTTTGATTAGTTCGATTGTCCCCCAATTATTGGTTGATTTGTTGTAGATTTACTTTATACCCCTTACATACCTGACTCCGTCTAGGAAATTTTCCACGTTGATGGAACCTGACAATTGAGATTTCGAGTAGGTCGCCCCCTACTCTAACTTAGTCAAATTTTGGTAACCTGGAACCTTTTTTGAACTAGCATTCAGCGAGACCGCTCCTCTTAATCCACCGCCACTTCCAGGTGAAGACCAAGGACGCGTCCCGCTCTGGACTTTTTTGAAATTCCAACATGCCGAGATGCCGTTGCCGTGGCCCGGCTACGTACATGCCCTGGCCCGGCTTACTGAACTTTTCAGACCCAATAGTTGGGTTTCATTAATCCTAGAGCGATTTAAACCGCTGCCAAGAAGCGGTCCGCTGGGACGTGGTGTTATTTTCTTGGAACTCTTCTGGATTCATTTTTTGACAATGTCTGAGATGCACTACAATCTTATAGTATACGTTCTGGGGCGCGGCCAGTTTTTTATCCTTAGAGCAACTTCACAGCGATGGCCCAGTACTTAACCTCAACTGACTGGGTTGCAGTTGCTTGTACAGTAACCGGCATGATACGCTCTTTAAAACCTTAGATATGAAACCTAAAAGACCCAATCCTAAATAGGTGTTGCGGAACCGGTAGGTAGCCAACATTTATTAGAAAGCTAACCGGGTCCTTTCTTGGGAATAAATCGGTTTTAGACTACCGCACGAGTTGTGTGTGTTCCGGTTAATTTTTACCATGACCCTTCACTTTAACGGGTAACTAAGGGGCGGTCGCATGCCTGTTAAGGCGCTTGCTGTTTTACCGTAATGTTCGACCTACAGGTCTATTTGATTAACCTTTTGCTTATTTAGAGGGAATTTGTTTGTTTTTTTATTTGTTCTGACAATGTAAATTGTATTGGAATTGTGGGCAAAGGAAATGTGTTCCTGTTCTTTCTTTTGAATTAAGGTTTACACTGTTTATCCCAGACATGTTCGGTAGTATTCGGCTTCAACTTTCTGTGTAGCGTAGCTCCAGCTCCAGGCTACAAGTCTTGTATGGTAGCAGTAGTTTTGTATTTGGAACTGTTGGGTTAAATTACAAGCCAACGCTCCACGGCCAAGGGGAACCATATTATCCTGGAGAGGATAGTTTCCTTGCAGGGTACAGGATCCAATCCGGTCCGATGAAGGCTCCCAGGTGTGGTTTTTATTGACAGGGTTCAACGGTTAGATGTATGCTGGGGGAAATTTGTGTGGTAGCAGCACTGAAACGATTGCGGGTGGACTGGAGAGGCGCAGTAGCTAGCAGAGAGATTGATGTTACAAGTCTTTGTATGTTAGTTGACTTGTAAGACAGCCCGGCCGCCGACGGGTTAGGGCAATCAGCTGAAAAGTAAAAGTTTCAGGGTCAAGCCAAATAAAACAGAGGTGCTCTCGTAGCTCGGCACAACATCTTTGTAACATTTAAGCGATCTTAAATGTAAATCCATTAGTTCAGTGGTGCACTAATCGCTCGGCACAACACTGGTTATAGCGTCGGGCCTATGGTCAATGTTGAACTACACGTGCACTGGTGTTTTTCGGTCACAACACTTGCTGGCACTTTCAATGTCATTTGTCCGAGTAAGTCAGCGGACAAAGTTACAAGGCAGGCTGCCCTAGCACCACCTTCCCTTAATGCGTCCGTCATTCGTCGAAATGCTTGCCAACATGAACGCTGTTTTAGACCGCTAGGTGGTCGCTCATTCAAGGTCTGCCAAGCTTGACAAAGATTGAAGCGATGGTACACGAAAAGCACTCCACCCGACAGCGATGCACCCCGCACTCTGAACCCGAACTTAGTCCGCTTCGCTTTCCTGAAGCAGTCGTTCTTCCGCGTGTCTTGCATCTTTCTCCGACAGGGTTCCGGATGCCTCTTCCTCATCTCAACCAGCCATTGCCCGGGCCACTATTGGTTGAGGCCTGTGCCTTACTAATCATGTCGATCTGGGAACTGGCCGCCGGCCCTAAACCCAATGAGCTCCGGCCAGTTTAAGGATAACCTCGATGGCTATCAATTCTATCAGCAGCCGGGTTTGCCGCCGCATGGTGGGACACGCTTGTAACAAATCCAGGCATTGACCCGGCTGAATCGACCAAGAATTACAGCACCACCTGCTTCCACCATTGCTGACTCTTTCTCCAGCAGGAGGTGGATGCACGTAACGATCATCTTTGTCAACGCCGCTCCTGTACTTGTTGAATTCAACAACTACGGCCGGAGCGGCGATAATGTGCGCCTCTTTCTTAGAGCCTTTGGTAAGCCGAAAGCGCCGGCTGATTTTCTCGGGATCATTGGCAATCGCGGTAACCCGTGTATGCGCCGTTGAAACTAGTGGGACCACCTTGATGTCCTTCCACAGCGTGAACGTTGTGCTCCCCATTTTGGGCCGAACATAAAGGTCCCACGCGGGGCCTTTTTCCAGGTTCTTGATGACATCGGCCTCGGGGGGTTTTTGCGGCTATCTTTTGAGAAGTCAGCCGGCTGTCCCCGTGAATTCGTTTTCACGGCCCCGCTAGATATGTGTCGCGCTCCAACAGTTTCCTGGGCTAATAATAGATAGGATCCGTACAACTTGTCGCAGTAATTTTGATGGAACTTGTTGTGGTGACTCGATGTCGCCTCGAGCGCGGACCTCCACGATTTTTCCGGCGTGTGTTTGAAGGTGCATAGGCAGAAAAAACCATCCGCAAATATCACAAAAAATGACTATAAATGAGCCCTGTCCTCGTCAGGTGTCTTCATTTTGGCTCAAACCATTATTCTCGTCTTCAATTCCTCTGCAACTGCGACTCCCCCGTCGTCACGATCCCCGGGTCTTTCTATAGGCCTCTCAATCCCTTTACCAGCAGGTCCAACTTCAAGCTCTACTTCTGGTACATGGTAGTCCCATCCCACCAACTCTGGTCCTTCATAGAGCTTTAACCTATCCGCATGAACTACTCTCGGCTTACTGCGGACAGACTTCTGCATCCGGAAGACCACATCTGAGAGCGCGGTTACCACCAGATATGGCCCCTCCCACGGCAGGGCTAACTTCCTGGAAAGTTGCAACTTCCGCGTATGGTTATACAACCAGACGAACTGACCTACCCTAAACACCGGACCATGCACCAATCGGTCGTAGTTCCGTTTCTGTCTCTTCATACTGAACTCCAAAGCATGCCTTGCCCTCTCATGAATTCCCCTAATACGCTCTCTCAAATCCTCCGCATAGTCTGTTTCGCATTCTCCTTCATCTGGTACCGCACCAACCACCAAGTCAACGGGAAAACTTACTTCTCGCCCCAACATCATCATATTCGGGCTCTCGCCGGTCGACTCTTGAACACTTGAACGATAAGCGAAGCCCACATGTGAGAGATACTGGTCCCAGTCCTGATTCTGGAACGGTTGAATCATGAGTGAAACGGCATTGGCAATAGTCCGATTGTAACGCTCGACAAGACCTCCGACTTGGGTTTGTAACGGGTCATGCGGGTCTTCTCCTCCCAATATCCGCCACAAATCTCTCGACACATTCGCTCGCATTACTGCCCTGTCGAATGGAGTCCTCGGAACTCCAAACTAGATTCAGGTTTTATTTCCATCTCATTGCAACAAATACAAAATAAACACACAAACAAATATAATTATTAAAAATGATAATCGTATTGAAAAAAAAAACAGAATGAAACCTACAGACGAACTCATCCACCAACTTCGGAATGTGTCCCACAAGGTTCTGTCCTGGCACCCAGTCCTCTTCAACATCCGTCCTCCGATTGCCAAGGGAGTTGTTCGCATTCCTCTACGCAGCGACAACGGCACTTGGAATAGGATGCTGATGCCTTTGAGTCCTTAGAAACAGTGTTGCAGAAGACCTAATCACTGTAAGCCAATTCTGCCACCGATGGCACTTGCAACCAGCAAACCCAAGACCGTCAGCTCTGTTTTTCATCAGCCCTTTTCATTCACCTTGGCAAATCGATGCGCAACAAGAGAACATCACTCTAGATGGAGAAAAATTCTGTCACATGACCAACACCGAATTACCTTGTCGTCACAATGGACCGCAGCCTTAGTTTCAATCAACACACCAAAGGCAGTCCCGCTGCCAAGACGGCAGTCTCTGGTGTCAACCTCCTCAGAAGGCTTGCAGGAACTGGATGGGGGTGCATCTTTTGACACCTTACATACATTAAGCTGTTGCCTTGGCATACTCCACTTCTGATACGCTGCACCAGTATGGAGTCCCAGTGTACAGTCACACAAGATTGATGTCGTTCTGATGATGCAATTAACTTGTTAGTGGCTGCCTTTTTGGCGACGCGCCCTGTAAGAATAGGTTCCAATTTCTGGTCTGGCATAGCCCTGCAACCTTAGGAGGAACCTTCAGACGATCAAGCCCGCCAAGAAATGTGATGAACCTGGCAGCCTAATCCCCCACCAAAACCCTTTGAGGATCAAAATTCCAAGAATCAACTTTTGCTACCCAACCATGACACTGCAGTCACAATATCCCTATCGATCAACCTGGATCAATGACAGATGGTTAGAGCAATGGTCCTCCTCTACTTTGATACTTGACCTAAAGCAGTTTTGTGGGACCGTCCCATGTCAACCCAAAGGCTGTGACCTTGAAGAAAGCATGGGTCCAACCACAGCTCAGAACTGGCGTTGGTCGTTACAAGAACTTCTTCACAATCCGGAGTAGAACTTTCACCCAACTGCGATTGTTGAGAGCCACAAAACCATTAGCCACAATCATAGTGACTGTGAGGTCTATAGTCCCCAAGAGGAATTCCAGGCCTGATCAACCTGGACTATGAAACTATCAGCTGACTGGGTTAAGGGAAACAAAAGACTGATCTTCCACTGTTGATTTTTGGACTTGCACGCAAGCGACCGAACGAAACTCATCGTCACATTCGCTCTTCCATTCAAACACAACTTCTTCTCTGTCCGCCGATGGAGAGGTGCCGCGATATCAGCAAATCCACGGATAACCCGACGATAGTACGACGCCAGTCCCAAGAAACTAGCACCTGCGTTGGCTCTTTGCGCGTCCAAACCCGAACGGCTTCTATCATCTTGGACGGATCCTTATTGATACCCCTTTCATATACTACGTGGCCCAAATACGTCCCCTCCTTTTGAAATAGTTGCCACTTTGAGGCTTGAGTTTCAACCCGGCTCCTTGGAACCTCTGCAAAACCTCGTCTCTCCGCTATACTGACTCCGACGCGGTACTACCGAACACGATCACGTCGTCTAAATAAACAAAGAGCGTCTCCCATCTCAATCCGACCAACACTCTATCCATCAAACTTTCAACGTTGATGCGCATTGCAAAGGCCAATGGAGTACGTTCCCATCTAAGTTCCCGCTGGTGGTGGAGAAGGCAGATTTATCCCTAGCGTCCGTGTCCATCTCAACTTGCCAGTAAACTGAGGCCAAATCGAGAGTTTGTAAAGTACTTTTGCGCCCCTAAAGCATCCAACGAATCATCGATTCGCGCCAAAGGATACGCGTCCTTCACTGTGACCTCATTCAATCGTCGATAGTCGAGACAACGCTCCTAGATCCATCCTTCTTTGCTACTAGCTACTAACACCACTGGCTAAGAACCAGCACTATCCGAAGGCTGTATTAGCCTTTTCCTCCACATCTCGTTCACTTGTCGCTCCACCTCTTCACGCTGGTGCGGGGATGACCGCCTCACATGGCTGCCGATAGGCCGGGCACTCCCAGTATCAATACTTTGCTTCACCTGCTCGTCCTACCAATAGCAAACTCAAACGCCCACTAGAGAACCCATCCTGATAGTTCGCTAATAATAAACTCCCGCCACTTTCTCTCTCTCTCTCTCTCCTTCTCCCCAATAGGTAGTACTCTGGTCTAACAGCTCCTTCAGATGTTCAGGCACCCGCCGCCGATTCACCATTGACCTCGCCCCACCCATCCTTATCTCGCACAGCTCATTTCTTCCGCACCAGCACAAACTTGCCCAGCTTAGCGCCTCGTTTCACCTCTCGAGGAAAATCACGCACATTAGTAATTGTAACTGTCACCACATTCTTAACTTTCACTAGACCTCTTGCCACCAATAATCCGCTATCATAAAGTGGCCCCCATAACGTCCTCTACTGCCCCTAGCCACTCTCGACCTTCTTCCACGACTCCTGTATTTTGGATCTTCCCTCTCTCCACCTATCTCGTCCGACTGACGTGGAGCTGCTGTTGACCAATATCGATTATCGCCCAAGTTTGTTTCAGAAATCCCAGCCCACATCCCTTTCTCTTCAACATCCCCCCGCGACAATCACACTCAGCTCATGTGGCAGGCCATTTCCCGACTATCTTCCAGGATTCTATTATTCCCCACGTCTTCACTTGTCGCTGGATGAGCTGTGTATTCGAAAACCGAAGCCTAGGTCACTTCTCATCCGGAATCTGGTAACACTCCATCGGCACAAGCTAATTAACGTCCCCAGTGTCTATCAAAATGACGCAGACAACCCATGTAACACCACCGGTAACAAGCAATGTCCGCCCTTGCAGAACTCATCACGTCCTCTGACCTCGTCATCTCCTCAACATCACGAAGATTCACCAGTCCTCCGTTTGATCCATTCTTGCTTCGGCGTCCTCTCCTGCCGCGTTCTTCCAACCACTCTCTCCTGCCGTTCTCGCCCGCCCTTCGCAGTCTACACCTACAAATCTCCAACCTTCGAATTCCTTACTTCCCCGCAACATTTTCACCTTTACGGCTTCTGTACCCCTTTGCGTCACAACCCCCCCCCCCCCCCCCCGACATGCCACCGGCCCTCCCATGGCCCCTTTGGTTGGCCCGATCTCGTTTTCCGACATCTTGCAATGATAGGAACGGGTGCCCTTCTTGTCGACATCTGCGACACATCACTGTAACGGCAAGTCTTCGTATTGTGACCCCATCTTCCGCATCGAACACCGCAACCTCTCTCGGCGGTACGTCCTCCCGCTACATTCTCGGCGAAGTGTCCAGGCTTCGGACAATTAAAACAGTAATGGGGGTCCCGCTGTGCGGCGGTGTGGCGTTCCTGCGGGGGATATTCCACGTCTCTGTGCAGTTTCCAACTGCTCTTCCTTGATACCCGGTAGGCGATTCCGCCCTTCGACCTCGACCCCTCTCGTACAGATCTTTTCAGCTCTTCAACACATGTTCCATCCTAGCTTACCGTGCATCCATATTTGCCTCTAACTTTGGTAAATCGCCTGTCAAGGTTGACTAGACTCAACCAACTCGTGTGCACAAGCCTACTCCTACTCCTCGACTTTTCACTACGGTGGAATTGATTCTATCGCCTGAGCCGGCCTGATTGCCTCCTCTAAGTTGCCAGGCCTCGCTGGACCAGATCTTTCCGGATGACCGAATCTGCTATTGCATCTTTAAAGTACCTACCCCTCGTGCCAACAAATCTCTACCTTGCTTTCTCAGTCTGCGGAAACGCTAGCGCCGTTAGTCGTCTTTATTCCAATCCTTAGGCATGAGACTCTCTCCCCGGCCTCTGCTCCCGCCGCTGTAATTCTTGAAAGTAATTTTCGGAACACTCCCTTTGTCCGAACTCCTTCTCCATCACGTCCAACATTTTCTCAAAGGTCATCTCCGTCGGGTAACTCCGTTAATGCTCATGCAGAACCATGCATCCAAATCCCCCTGGCAACAAGTAAACAGCTGATATGTCGCTTCTTTATCAGTATTGTATTCCCTACCAGCCTCGAAAATGCAGTCGAAAATCCTTCCAGGGCGTTTTCCAGTCGTATTTCAAAACTTCTTTTTCATATTTTTTGGCCTCTCCCCTACCTCGCTGCAAACTCCGCTGCCCTCGTGACCCTCTTTCTCTTTCTTCAACGGAGAGGTTCCAACAAGTCCGGGTCACCAATACCTTCCGGTCGGTTTAGCTAGAAGTCTACCTTCATATCTCCCATCCGTCCCCCTGCTTCTCTCTCCTGTCTCACGTACGAAGTTACTCCACTACCCCTCTCTGTATTGCTATCTTCCATTCGCATCCGTTTGAACGAGGACAACCAATTCGCCACCATTTTGTTCCATAGGCGAAAGGTAACGGCGGGTCTCATTCTTTCCTGTCAGGCGACACCGCTCTCCCTTTGCCCACCTGCTGGTCCCGTCCGCCACGCTCGTCGTTCGACCGATGGCTACTTCCCTGGAAAGTCGCAAACTTCCCTCGTATGTTATACAACCATACGAACTGACCTGCCCTAAACACAGGACCATGTACCAAACGGTCGTAGTTTCGTTTCTGTCTCTTATACGAACTCCAAGGCGTGCCTTGCCCTCTCATGATTCCCCCTAATACGCTCTCTCAACTCATCCGCATAGTCCGTCTCGCTCCCTCCTTCATCTGTACCGCACCAACCACCAATCAACTGGACCACTTACTTCTGCTCAGCCAAACAAATCATCATCTTTTGGCTCTCGTCTCGCCGGTTCGACGCTTAACCTTGAACGATAGCGAAGCCCCACATGAGAGATACTGTCCCAGTCCTTCGACTGAATTGTGATCATGATCGACACGTCATTGGCAATAGTCCGGTTGTAACTCTTCGACAAACCATCCGACTGGGGGTTGTACGGAGTCGTACGGGTCCTCTCAATCCCCAATATCCGACCATCCTCTGATTACCTTCGACTCGAAGTTACGGCCCCGGTCGGAATGGAGTTCCTTCGGACTCCACACCTACAACTAACTCACTCCAACTTCATGCAACCGTCTCGGTACATTGATCTCTATGCATATGCGTCCATCCAACGGGTCCAGTAATCGCCAACGACTAAGATAATGCTTCCCTCATCCGTCTCGGTCAGATGCCCCAACACATCCAATGCCACCCGCCTCCAGAGGAGCTCCTACGTTGTACTGTTGAAGTGGGGCTCGGTGACCTTGCGGTCCCTTTCCCCGCCTCGCGCAGCCCTACGCACATCGTAGATTAGGACCTCACGTCGGCACTCATTCCCACCCACTAGTACCTTTCTTTCTCGAACCTTTGGTAGGGTTTTTCCGACGCCCAGGTGCGCTCCTCCTTCGATGCATGAAGTCATCTAGCACTCCTCTTCCGCATTGTCCTTGGTAGCATGACCAGCCACTTAATAGTCAGTCTCGTCACAACGGCGCCTCACGTATCATCTCTAGTGTAATCTCCGGTTGTATAGCACAGACAACTTCACCACTACGGGTCATGGTTTCTTATCCGCTCCACCATGCTTGTCGATCATGTGTTCCCAACTCTGACCGAGTCCCGGGCCCGCAGAATGAGTACTGCGGCCATCGTCCACTTCAGCGCCTGCCACTCCCGGTCGCCCTCGGGGTTAACTCCACGACCCCTTCCGACCAAGGACCCTCTGATGCCTCCACTGTCCCGCACTTCCATCCCGTTCTGTTTGGCACCCAATCTCACACGTCGTCCTGGATCTCCTCTGCCTTCTGCTCTCGCTTCCATCCATCCTCATTTTTGGACATTCTTAGCCTCCATCCTCCCACATTGTCTACAGGGTATTCTTGACAAACCGTCTGCGTTAGAATGGCGTCTTCCCCTGTCTGTACTCCAAATCGATTGTTGAAACTGAACATCACCTCCAGCCATCTCGCCAGCTGACCCGCAGGGTTTTTGAAGTTACCCAACCACCTTAGCGACCCTTGGTCCGTCTCACTTTCACCTTCTTCCTCCTAGGTAGTGACGATCTTTTTGTAGGAATACAACCACAGCAAGAAGCTCTCTCTCGTCCCACAGTAGTTTCGCTCTGGCCGGGCGAATGACTTGCTGCCAGAAGCTATAACTCTCTCCTCGCCATCCTGCTCTTGGGACGGACGCCCACCTCTTGCAAATTTGCTGGCGTCAGTTTCTAAGATGAATTGGCCCTCTGGCCGCGGGTAGGCCAAAATTGTAGCACTGATCAGCAACTCTTTTAACAAACGTGTTGAAACGCACATCGTCACATTCGCCGCTCGTCCATTCAACACCAACTTCTTCTCTGTCAGCCGATGGATAGGCGTCGCGATATCAGCAAATCCACATGATACCCGACGATAGTACGGACGCCAGTCCCAAGAAAATACGCACCTGCGTAGGCGTCTTTGGCGTCCGGGCCAAGACCGAACTGCTTCAGCTTGGACGGATCCGTATGAATCCCCCCCTTTCAGATACTACGTGCCCAAAATACGCGTCACTCCTTTTGAAATAGGTGACACTTTGAGGGCTTGAGTTTTCAACCCGGCTTCCTCGGAACCTCTACAAAACTTCCTCTATCCGATCTACTGACTCCTACACTGTGCTACCGAACACAATCACGTCGGCTAATAAAAAGGAGCGTCTCCCATCCCAATCTTCAAATCCAGCCACACTCATCCATCAATCTTCAAACGTGATGCGCATTGCAAAGGCCAAATGGTAGTACGTTCCAATCATAAAGTCCGCTGGTTGTGGAGAGGCAGATTAATCTCTATCGTCCGTGTCCATCTCAACTGCCAGTAGCCGGAGGCAAAATCGAGAGTTGTAAAGTCTTTGCGCGCCCCCTAAAGCATCCATGAATCACGATTCGCGGCAAAGATTACCGTCCTTCATCGTTCCTCATTCAATCTTCGATAGTCCAGACGAAGGCGCTTTAGATCCATCCTTCTTTGCTACTAACACCACTGGGCTAGACCAAGCACTATCCGGAGGCTGTATTAAGCCCTGTCTCCAACACTCTTTCATCTTGTCGCTCCACCTCATCACGCTGCTGCGGGATGACCTCCTCATGGGCTGCCGAATAGGCCGGGCACTCCCAGTATCAATGCTGTGCTTCACCTTCGTCTTCCTACCAATATCAAACTCACCGCTAGAGAACACATCCTGATAGTTCGCTAATAAATCCGCCACTTTTTCTCTCTCCTCTCCTTCTCCCAAGTGGGTAGTACTCAAAAATTCTCTAACAGCTCTTCAATGTTCAGGCCCCTCCGCCGGTTCACCATTTGATCTCGCCCCACCATCCTAGTCCCTCGCACACCTCATTCTCCTCCACCAGCACAAACTTGCCTAGCGTAGCGCCTTGTTTCACACCTCTCGAGGAAAGCCACACACATTAGTAATTGTAACTGGAAAAACCACAGTCTTTAACTTGCACTAGACTCTTGCGACCAATAGTCCGCTATCGCAAAGCGGCCCACCATTACGGCCTCTACTACCCCCAGCCCGCTCTCGACCTTCCCGCCGATTCCGGTATTTTGGAAGCTCCCTCTCTCCAACTATCTCGTCCGACCTAATGACCCTAGTACTCTACACACTCCCCCCGTCTGCATGCAATATCGCAGCAGATACAACTACTTGATGCACCACTATATCCTCTACAGCCACAACCTTGAGTGTTGTAGTTAGCTCCTGCGTGGCACGACATCGTACTTTTTCACCTCCAACGTGGAGCTGCTTTTGACCAATATCGATTACGCGCCCCATTTGTTTCAAGTCAGGAAATCCATCCCCAACATGCCTTTCTCCAACGTCCCGGCGACAATCACACGCAGCTCATGCAAGCCATTTCCCCGCCTATCTTCCATATTGCTATTCCCCACGTCTTCACTTGGCGCCCATCGGCCTGGATGGCTGTTGGTATTATATAGAAAACCGAATCTAGGTCGTTTCTCATCCGTAATCATCTGGTACAACTCCTTCGGCACAAGCAAGTCCCTGTCCTAGCAGAACTGACGCAGACAACCCCTGTAACACACCGTACATACATGTCCGCCTTGCAGAACTTCATCACACCTCTGACCTCATCATCACCATCACATCACGAAGATGCACCAGCTCGTTGATCCCTTCATCCGGCTTCGGCGTCCATCTCCTGCCCGTTTCTCGCCCGCCCTGCTCCGAGTCGACAACCTACAATCCCACCCTTCGTAATCTCCTCCCTACTTTCTCTAACATTTGCACCTTTACCCTTCTGTACCCCCTGCGTTCCCATCCCCCCGGCACCAATGCTTTCTTGGTTTAAAACTGACGTGGACCTCTGCCTTACCGCCGGCCCTCCCATGGCCCGATCTCGTTTCCCGACACCTTGCAATGATAGGAACGTTGCCCTTCCTGTCGACATCTGCGGCACACCACATCACTGTACGGCAATTCTTTGTATTTGTTACCCAACTCTTTCACATCGGAAACAACGCACCTCTCTCGGCGGTATCGTCTCGCTACATTCTCGTGTGAAATTTTGTCCATGCTTCTGAAATTAAAGCATAATGGGTCTGGGTGGGGCGGTGGGCGTTCTGCGGGGATATTCCCACGTCTCTGTGCCGTTTCACTGCTCTTCTTCCGCGACCCCTCTTCTTAACAGATCTTTTTAGCGCCTCACACGCTTCCATCCTAGCGTCCTGTGCATCCATCTTTGCCTTCGGTTGGAACGATTCCCTATCGCCTGAGCTGTCTGATTGCCTATTGCCTTGCCTCCTCTAATGTGCCAGGCTCGCCTGGAACAGATCTTTCCGGATGACCGAATCTGCTATTGCATCTTTAGAGTACCCCCTTGCCAACAATTCTCTACCTTGCTTCTCATCTGAGGAACTCTTAGCGCCGTTAGTCCCTTTAATTTTCCATCCTAAGGCACGAAGACTCTCTCCCGGCCTCTGCTCCCGCCGCTGCAATTCTTGAAAGAAGTAATTTTCGCCCCACTCCCTCGTTCCCGAACTCTTCTCCATCACTTCCATCAGTTTCGCAAAGGTCATGTCCTTTGGGTTAACGTCCGGTTGAGCTCAAGGAATTAATGCAGCCCCCTGGCCATACCAAAGTAAACATCTTGATACGTTTCTTCCTTATCAGTCCCCATTTATTTTATTCCCTACAAGCCCTCGAAATGCAGTCGAAATCCTTCCAGGGCGTTTTCCCGTCGTATTTCAAACCTCTTTTCATATTTTCGGCCTCCTCTCCATACCTTGCTCTTGCAAACTCTTGCTGCACTCGTACCTTCTTCTCCCTCTTCAACGGATGGGGTTCCATCAAGTCCGGGTCACTAATACCTTCCCTGTCTGTTAGCTAGCGTCTACCTCATATCCCCCATCTCCGCCTGCGTCTCTCCAGATGCGGTGGCACATACCGTGGCGAGGCACTGTTGGGTCTCACTAGCGAAGCCCTCTATCTGTCTTGCTTCTTCCATTCGCATCCGTCTCAACGAGGACACCATTTCGCCCACCACGCTTGTCCATAGGGCAAAGGTGCGGTGTTCTCATCTTTCCCTTTCCAGCAACAACCGCTCTCTATGCCACTTTCTCTGGTCCAACGTCCCGCCACGCTCGCGGCCGAAAGCCGATCTCCCCAACTCTCTCCTTCCTTGCTGACGCTTTATTTCTCCCTCCACTCTTCTGACGCCGTCTCACGACCTTTCCCATCCTTCCCCTCGCATCTGCCCGTCTCTTTCCTTGAAATCTAGCCGCTGCCGTATCTCTTCACTCCCCTCTTCTGCACTGTCTCCACCGTGCCGTAATACTCCCCGACTTTCACCTCGCCCCCGTCCTCTGGGCATATCATATACTCCCCGCACCCTCATATTTTAGGGTCTGTTCCGTCTCCCACACCCTGGTATATCCTTCCCCCTCGCTTATCCGTCTTTCTCTCCCTATCAATCTGGCTTCGTCGCTCCTCAACTGTCGCACCCTTTCCTCTCCCCTCTCATACAACACCTCTCCCCCTCGTCTCTGTCGGTCTCCGTATCTCTCCATCGCCCCTCTTTCTACATTCCCCTATGCTGTCATACTCCTCTAACTTTATCTCGCCCCGTCCTATGGTCATTGAACCCCCCTCCATCCTCATACTTAAGGGTAACCCGTAACAGTTCTCTCCCTTCCACACCCTGTCCGGGTAGCCTGCCCTTCACGTATCCGGTCTTTCTCGCTCCAACATTTAGCTTCATCATCCTTTAACTGGCGTATCTTCTCCTCTGCGTTCTTCTCCAATTGAGTACCACTGCCCTACGACTCCTCTCCCGCCTCCTGCAACCAATCTGGCTCTCAGCTCAACCTCCCGATTCGCTCTTCTCTTCGCCGTTGCTGACGACCCCCAATCTCTTAAAACCGCTCCTCCTCTCACCCCACACCTTCCCTCTCTCTTCCTCCACCTCTTCCACTCCGCATCATACTGCTCTCTTCCATCACGATCCCTTTTTGTTCTTCTTCCTTTCTCCCCTTCTTCTCTCTCGTTCTTCCCATGCGCGAACGCCGCTTCCACCTTACGTCCTCCTCCCCCCCGACGGTCCAACTCACTACTCACCTCCGTCGTCTCCTACGCCTCTCCTGTCTTTTATACTCGTCCTCATCATCGTCTGTCCACCGCTCTCCATAATAACCTCTCCCGTCCTAGAACCCTCTATGCCGATCACCCCTCTTAGCTAACTGCTTTCCCCTGGTGATCGTAACTCCATCCCGATAACCATCGGACTCAGTCCAGTTCTCATCTGTTGACCCCCGGTCCTCATCCATCCTAAAATGTCTCTCCACCTCACACTTCACCTTCTCCAACATCTCCTCTACCACCGTCCTAGCACCAGAATCACGCTTTGCCCGACTCATTCCTCACCACCGCTCACCATACACTCCATATCGTCACGACCATGTCTCCCACCGCCTTCTTCGTGCCCTCCCCTCCATGCCACTCATCTCACTTCCTTCCCCAGACCTTCCGGCCTGCCATCGTCTTCCGTCACCTTAAGTCGCCATTGATTCCCCTTAGCATCCGCAGCACTACTACTTCGACGCACACACCACTCCGACTTCGCCCTCCGTCGCAACACACAACTCCAGGCACTTATTCCACCCAACGTAGCCGTGGAATTCCCCGTAGCAGTACGCAGCACCACTACTTCGCCGCACATACAACTCCTTCGTCGCTTTCGTCCACCCAACGTAGCCGTTGAAACCCGTATAGTACGCAGCACCACTACTTCGTCGCACGTAACAACTCCTTCCGCGCTTTCTCCACCCAACGTAGCCGTTGATCCCATAGAAGTACCGCAGCACCACTACTTCGTCGCACATACAACTCCTTCGTCGCTTACGTCCACTTTCTTCACCACAGCCTCGCACGTCGTCATTAGATCCCACTTCTGACACCATTTGTAGCGGGACGGACCCCCGAGGACTCGCGGTAGTTGGCAAGGGGCAGAACCTTGCTTTCCTTCTGAATGACGCCGTGACTCGGTAATCATTTTTTAGTATTTTATTACAAGCAGCCTTCGCCTCGTCGTCCAGATTACATGACAACGTCAGTACCTTAGTGATGAAGGCCGGAAAGATTGCGCGGGTCAGGAATACCTCGTGTATCTTAAGGGACGCGCCTGTGATTGGGCAACTACCGTAACCTGACTTATGAATATTCATAGCGTTGCATACAGAATATCCATTATAAATTTAATTATAGTATCTCACGCATAATAATAGATTAAAAAAAATGATGCTGACAATATTTGGGTGACACATTGCTTTTCTTTCCAATACCGTAGCAATATTATCTAACTTATACTGCGCGAGAGATTAACGTTATCAAGTCCGTCATAGCGACTGCATGCAATTGACTAAATCTCAATATCTCCGGAAAACTAAGGGGTTATATGGAGATTTTGCATCAGAGGGTCCATTACTATGTTCTATGGTTAAATATGTATCGTAATTGGTTTTGAACCTATAGAACCTATGGAGAAAATTGAAGTGCCGTCGATCTCATGGCATACGGTCATACAGGGTAATGGGGAAAAGCCCCTTGTTGTGTGTTTCATGGCACCGGGCCCGAAAGACATGTTCGAGTGTTTCCGGAAGGGCTTATTGTCTTTATCTGAGCAGATTGACTATGCTTAACGTTGCGGTGGTCCAGGAGCGGAGCGCCCGAAGCTCTTGGGTTTTTAGCATGTTTCAGGCATCCGGCGAACTCGTCATTTATCTCACCATCATGAAGCAGATGAACTATACTGCCCCTGGAGTGGGGTTCTCAGGGTTCAGAGCCCGTGGAAGCTCTTGAGTTAAATAGCATGTTTGAGAGCCTTCGGAGAGATCTCAGTTCTCTCATATCTTGAACAGGTGAACTATACTGCCCCTGTCGGGTGGTCAAGGTGACGAACCTCTCAGTTATCTTATACTTGAACAGATGAACTACACTGCCTGTGACATAACACAAAAAATCACAACAACGGTATTTTTTCTTTTTATTTTTCCGAAACATCAGTTCAGCGCCCCCCTGAGGTAGTGTCCGGGGCATGTTCCCCCTCCCCTTGCCCCTCCCTAGCTACTCACTGCTTTACATGCCGTCCAAGGGAGACCTCCTAATTACCATGACTATCATAGTGCTCCGGGTGCGCTTTCCCCAGACCAGTCCTCCAAGGTGACGCACTGCACGGCCGCGCAGAGGAAAGCATACACCTGTTCCCCGGATTACTTTTTGCGCGCTGATTGGTTCTCCTAACATTAAGTGGCGCCCATTAAAAGTTTTTCTTTCCAGACACAACGACAGGCTCCCGCATTCTCAGGCCGGTCGCCGGCAACAGATGCCGAACAGGAGAGGCATGCGCACGCTCCCCTGGGGCATTCGATCCCTGACCCACATAGACCACAACCAGTACCTTGTGTATGAAGTACGTTAGTATTTCTTAACAACACCAACTTCTGTGAAAGCGTTTGGTTGCGTCGCTACACGTACACTCCTTGCCTGAAGTTCTCGCAAGCAGGCGTAGTAAAGAGCTTGTTCACTCACTTGTAACCATCCGTCAACACATCAACTCAAGTAACCATGGTTATGCGGTTTTAAGGTGATCAGTGATTAAAGAGGCTGTGGTTGTGGTCTAAAGTATAGTAAGTCATAGACCATTTTTACAGAAAGCGTCCTCTATATATACAACTTGAAAGGCACTACATTTTTAGGTGTTTACTTTACCTCAAACTTAATCCACAGTGCATGACAAAAGTATATATTAGGTGACACCGGCATTTTGCCTTTACAATAGGCATTAAGTGTTTAAATACACGGTTTTCCAATTGTTTGGGTGGCCCATTTTGAAAATACACTGCCCCTCTAGAGGCAGGTTAAGCATGCTAAAAGTGTTCAACTATTCATTGGTGTGTTTTGGTGCGACTAGTAGTCACAAGTGCATGAATTTTTGGATCAAAAGTTTAAGATATATGTCAAAAATTCAAAAAAGGGCATTAAGTAAATATTGGGCCGCATTTGAAAAAACGCCAATCACTCTTAACTCCAGGAGGTGATTTTTTGCAGACACACAACCTAATTTTGATAGCTTATTGTTAAGTTTTCCAAATAGTGGTCTCCCCAAATCCCCGGGGGGTGCAGGTTTTCGGTTATGGGCTCATGATCTAATTGTAGTTGTGAATGGTCAATTCAGAAAAAGCACAAGACAAGATATCTCCATAATGTATTATTAAAAGCCAATTTTGAATTAAATTTGCCCTCTGCTCTGTATGTGCAAGCCAGAATCAATAACACTACATGGTTACAAAGTGTGTGTATCTATACATTGACATTAATTGATTTAGTATCCATCTCACACACACATACACTCTATGTAATTAACCCAGGGCACTGTTTGTTTCGAACCATAGCAGCCATGAATATCATCATTGTCCATCCAGGAGAAACCTCGTTTCTGGAAGTGTCGTTTGGGACCTCGTCCTGAAGCGTCGAGTGGGACTCGTCCCTTAAGCGTCGAGTGGACCTCGTCCTGAAGCGTCGAGCGTGACCCTCGTCCCTGAGCGTCCGAGTGGGACCCAAGAAAAAAAAAATCGTCCCTGAAGCGTCGAGTGCAAGGTTGAACCAACACTACCCTAGATTAACCTTTACTCGCTGCAATACAAGTCTGTTAATGCGAAAAAAAACAAAAAAATGACCATCAAATTTTCTTCATCGTTTGGACTAACATCATTCACCCCTCGATCAAATACTATACGCCATGATGTATCTGGATTTCTTTTAATTCACATCATCCCCCCTCGATCCGTTACATCTCGCATATGGAGTATTCGGTATTTAAGTTTTATAACTCACTCCCATCATCCCCCCCCGATCTAATACACCAACACGCCATGATGTGAGTATCCAGTTCTTAATTACACATTTCAAACAACTAACTCTAAAGGGAGGGGCAATATGTTCCCAGCATCTCAATTATCATACAATATAATCCATATCGTCTATTACATAGAGGCCGTCCTATCTTATTCCCTTTGAGAGCATGTTCCTAACAATCCATACGAATGAATAATTATTTTTAATTGAAGTTTAATTATTTATTTTTTTTATTTTTCATCAAAATGACAAACCCTTTAATTAACCAAATCCATAAATGCAAGAAGAAGTGATAAACTTTCCTAAAACTGTTTGATTACAAGGGAAAGTTATCATGTGTCTTTAGAATGTTATTTTAATATTTAGTATTTATTTTATCACCATATATATTCCAAAGCAAGAAAGAGAAACATAACAACTTTCCCCTATCATTCGACGAACATTAGCCCTGGTCTTCACATATAAAATATATATTCTTAACTTTGACATTGATTAGCTTCTTCTCCTAACTAAACAGTTGAAGCGAAAATATTTTACTATGTTTCACGTTCCTAACTTCATTACCAGTTGTGTCACATAAATAACTCACAGCATTAATAAGCAATTATTCTCTCCTCCTACCCCTTTCCTAATTATTTGCAGTTCGGTGCACATATGCAGTACCATCCAGTGAATGACCTAAAGGTTACATGAATTTAATCCTTCATGAATAAAGAGAAAAATATTTAATCATTTCTTGATCTTTCCTAACTTCATACAAGACTACACATATAACAACTAAACGTCATTATAATTATTCTCTACCTCTCCTAATTATTTGCAGTTCGGTGGCGCATGTGCAGTACCATACAGTGAATGACCTATTTACAGAATTTAATCCTTCCTGAAATTAAAGAGAAAATATGTATCATGTCTTTGATCACTCCTATCTCTCATGCAAAGTTGAAAATAATATCACACACATATAATTATTTTCTATCTCTCCTAAATTTAGCAGTCAGTGCGCAGTGCAGTACCCATACGTGAATGCCCTTGAATTTACTAGTGACCGTGAAATAATTACATGAAAAATTAAGAGAAGAGAGATTTCCATTCCAAAAATTACTAAATATATTCCCAATTTCATTTTTATGATGTACTAGTCATCAACGTCATACTGGAGATCATATCTTAACAAAACACTCCCATCAAGTCGATATGGGATCCCTATACTTGCCTTTTACAACAACAAAACCAATGACAACACAAGCACCCAACGCAGACATGGCCAGCTATATTGTACATGTATCATGAAGACAACGACAAGTTATACGCGCGTCACACAATAACTTGCTTATAATAACACTAAGTTTTTGTACACGAAAAATACAATATTGCGCATCGTGTGAAAATCTCCAACCCTCTCTCAAATTCGATTGTATAAGTGATTTGACAACATAACAAATAATGGTATGCAATTATGAATTTGTAAGCATTTTTAACAAAATAAATGAAATTCCAGTGATTTTCTGAGTGTATATATTGACTGTCAACAATGCACACTACCAATTACTACTTGATTTTTCAACACTAAATTCGCATCTTTCGTAATCCCTATTTACATGACAGCAACCAACATCCAGCGGTGATATGGAATGACAAAATTATATCAGACCTATCTAGGCCACCGGGCAGATCCTGTATCGTTTAAAAAGGTGTCGCACCCCTGGGAAGTACAATAATTTTTGGAGAATCAATTTTCTTTAAAATTATAAAAATAAGTTCTGCGGCTGCGGGTGTGTCTCACTCTTGTAATTGCACGGTTTCCCTCGAAAATAATTGTAATGCCTGCCCCATTTTTTTCCCTTGTGAAATCCATCACATATAAAACTCGGTATCAATATTTCCCACTTCCGCGATTACAAATAATAATCGTACGTGTGTACGACATGTTGATCTCTAAAACCGCGGCTAAAAGGTACAATCCGGTGTGTACGAGCCTAATCAGCCGTTGTGATCGTGTCAACACAATGTGTAAACGTAATCACATGGGCGTTCTCCTGTAACCCCCGAAAAGGGTCGGGGAAAGTGCATAATGTACTAATAATTTCCTGATGTGATGGTGAAATAAAGCCTTCTTCAGATAGGTAGAAACAAAGTGCACAAAAAACGTGAATGGAATTTGATTTGCGAGCGATTGTTTGGCCGCCGGCCGAGAAGGATCGCCCAATCTTGATTGAAGAGATGAACCATATCCTGCTTATACTGCTTAGTCCTGCAGAGTTTAATACCTTGTCAACGAATACACACGATTCGCCCTGTTTGTGTGAATGCAAATTGCCTGTTTTTTTTGTCGTGCCTTTTAAGGTAGTACATTGTCACCGCCATAAGTCAGTTTTGTTTATTCGCCTATTCTATTCATCTATAGCAAGTAACACCGTCAACACACCATCATTCCTTTCACTGTCAGACTGTACTGTAAGTCAACGGTAGCCGTGTTAACGCATGCATGGCTTGGTTGGTCCGTGGTCATGAAGTACTTCGTATTTTCATGATAGATTCAGAATTGTGGTCTTATTGTATTTTACTATAAAGGTAGACATTTTGTTGTTTTACTTTAGCCCCTGCACCGTAGCATTATCACTGTGCGACAACTTGACTTGGTTTGTGAATGTTGTGGGGGACAGTTTCATAGGGTCACAAGGGGGGGGGGGATGTACTATTTTTGCCCAATAATTAACTGAGCTTTTTTTTTCTTTCTTTATTAAATGTGAATGACCCCATCGACAACCTTTTTCCACCATTTTCCATCCAACATTGAGATTGGTAGGTATCAGAAATCATGAAAAGTCACAAACACATATTTTGTTCAGTCATTACCCCCAGTAAATTTCCGAACACAACGTCTCCGTAAGTGGTTGACCCTATCATGGTCCGATTCTCCATATCCATATTAAATATCTCCCTCACATAATAGATATGGTCTCCCCAAACCTCTTAATTTACAATTTTGAATATTAAATTGGTTTGGGTAAGCAACACTGTGACTAAAATTAAAATTGTCCCATTAGAACAGTGCATGTTTTATACATTGGTCGACCACATTTGAGATTTTTTCATAACTCACAACCTACAATGGAAGAATTTTTGGCCTTAAATTTATTCAATTCAGTATTTAAAATATGAACTTTGTTCTGATCCCCAAATAATCAGTAAAAAATAGGGGGTGTCCCCAGCACATTGCTCATGATAGAGTTCCTTTCTCCCTGCCAGCCCCAAATGAACTGACCTTGTACATGCTATCATAGAGAAGGACCCAAATTTCTCCCCCTCAGACAATGCCTCGATAACCCTTTCACCCCCCCCCCCCCCATTTGCAAAGGCATATCCAGTGGTGAATGGTTTGTCGAGAAAGTTGTGCCTTTTCTTATTCCCCCCTCTCGCTTACAAAATGTTTTCCGTTTTACTACTCCAAGAAGTTCTCATCATTCCTTCTGGTTTAAATACTGAACCCTGGCCTAAACCATGAGTTCAAATGAGAGAGAGATAGGCGATATGTTAATCTTTGTACAAGTAGGCGTATAGTGCTCATATTTACATCCCCCTACTTTGATTTAACTCGTATTTTTTTTTAACCCTCAAATTGGTAAGACAATGTTTCATTAGATGTCTAGCAATGTCTCTTAACTTGACTCTCCATCCTTCCCCCATTCCACTCCAACCCGATACCCACATATCCATTATATCTTGTCCAATGTACATGTCCAAGGTTAATATAATCAAGTAGAAGCATTGTTTTTTTTTCTTTGTGAGAAATTGTGTTTCTTCTTAAATTATTCTTCTCACCCCCAACCCCATCATTACCCCAACCCCCCTCGGCCCCCCAACCCACACCCAAAGTCATCAGAATCACCCCTCCTGAATTTACCCCCTCTTACGTCACAGATAATCTGTTCTTCATAATTAAAAGAACATGAAGGGGTCCTGAACTAATTTTTTATAGCTCCCTCCCACATATCGGGCGTATTGAATCCATCCCACAATGCAACCAGTGTGGGTAAACATTTCACCTAACTAAGATCATGTGATCCCATCAAGTCCTATTGGATCAAATCAAAGTCATAGAATCCTTGCACTCATTTAGCCCCTGCGAAGTACTTTTTATCCTGAAGTTCAACACTTCATTACAACACATTAACATATAGCACATTCCATGCCCTATTGGATTTGTTTAAAATACATCTGGTCCCCTTCCCGCCATCTACAATTTCCCTACCAGCTTTTAGTATTTCTTTTAATTTAACATTTACAATACCTTGCATGTTGCTGTTTTGAACTCTGAGCAGTTTGGAAAGCCTACAATCCAACCCCCTTCAAAACACATCGCCGCCCAGGATCCCTACTCAAGATACACACCTAACTAAAATAATATGCCTCTTCTAAATTATACCACTCACTCACTCTGGCATAAATATGACGCTATAAATCCCCACCAGAATAAATGTTCACCTCTAAAGATTTTGAGATATTAAAATCAGAATTTTTCGTCAAGATTCGCTTTCTGTGAAACCAATGGCGTCGTCTTAAATTGTGGATTTCTCGGCCGCCCTTCCCTGCTGTTACTACGCTGGTTCTGCGCATCGGGCTTTGCTTTATGGATCATTTGTTAAGTGGTGAGAGACCAGCCTCAGGGAATCAGCTAATGCTGTACCAAGGTCTGTTGGGAAATTGGATGATTTTATCATGTTTATGGTCAGGCACGACGTTGGTAAGTTAGACCTGCATTTCCTGGAAACGAACAACTTGTAAAAGTAGAGAACAAGTGGAATCTTCTCAGAAAACATTAATACTCCATTGATTACCACTTGATTTTTCTACGTGTGAGGGAGTGCGCCACTCATGGAAGTTAATACACGTATTCCTCTGTGATACCCGGTAGCCTATATCCTTGACATGTTCATGAAACTTTAATACGAAATTATGGACTTCAATTTCCAAATGTGTGGAGAGAATTTGAATTTCCACACACATTTTCGAAATATTTCTTATAAATAACCTAATGTCACAAGCCGATATTCATGCTCTCAGCCTAAGATTCTACGATTTATATTTTGAATCAACATGCATTTAAATATGACACTTGCCCGCTCCAAAAGAAAAATCTTCAAAAATACCACAGATCCAGAAACTTGCACGCACCTGCTAGATAATATCATAAGAAAACTGACTTTTTCGCCCAGTGCTGAATACCCGCGTGTGGGTGATCATGCATCGTAAACATGAATGACGCAGTGGGGCGTCACACTGATTGGGCAATTACCTGACCTCCGTGGGCGGTCTTCGAGCGATTGGCAACAGGTCTGAACCTTTCCAAAGAGATCACGATGTGGTGACATAACTTTGCATTAATAAATGACGTCGTATGGAAATTAATTGTGACATCGAGCAGATATTGGATACATTTGAGACATTATTTGTGACAAAATAATCCACTAAGAACATACAGACTAATATCAATCCGTTTCAATACTAAGAGTATAGCCTTAGAAAAAAATGTTCCGTATTTTAATTAAAGGCCACAGCAAATGTTCCTTTGCGTTATGAACATAAACCTCTATAAATATGGTCGACCACGTTTATCAACCCACACAATACCACACACACACAACACGCAAGATGTCCTTTGTGCCATGCCAAGTACAACACACTTGCTTCTACACTATCCAAGCAGCGGGAACGATGTTACTCAAAATTGTCATCAGATGTTTTTCGTGAAATGACACCACTAATTATGCCTTAATGTGAAGGAAAAAAAACATCGCTGAAAACGGGACCATAATGGGGTCACTCTTTAAAAGTCATATACCTTAAGTCAATCAACGTTGAGTTCAACAATGTTTACTTTTAGGCCCCTTGATTCAATGTCTAATTTGTCCTCTAAATTTTTGGACATATATTTCTAGATATCGATAATGTTTTCATCGCATAAAATGTTAGTATTTTGATCCGTATACACAACTAGAGCTAGCATCTTTGAATTACAATCTGGATTTGAACCAAAAGATATCTAGCGAAATAAAAGCAGAAGCTGGAAGTTTTGAGTAAGTCCAAGTGGGTAACCAGTGGTGGGACAGACCTCTTTTAGCAGGATGGGGGGACGGGGAGGACAAATTATTTTTGTGTGGGGGGAATGTGGGGAAGTGAAATTTCTGGGGGGGAATATCAACAATTTGGAGATTTTTTTTAAAACTTTTGGAATTTTGTGACATTTGTCTTGCCAAATGTTATGATTTTTGGCCCCAAATCGCTGATTTTTGCCAAAAATCCGTTAATTTTTTCCGGCCCGGGGGGAATGGGGGGGGGGGGACAAAAACTTGGGGAAAAAGAACTGCCCCCCCCCCCAATTGGTATAGGCCCATGGTATCGTTCTACAGAAGGACCATACTTTGAAAGTAGGGTTGCATATTACGCTGGCTGCAAAAGACTTGGCATCATCTTCCGTTTTAAGGGGGGGGGGGGGGGGGTTCCTAGGGAGTATAAGAAGTGTATTAAACTTCACCCGATAAAAAATATTAAAAACCATAGGCCTATACATCACCGCCAAATGGCAAGATACACAAATATCATTGAGTAGACATAAATGCTTGAATCTCTTGGTTAACAGGTTAATATATTTCCGTATGTGTGCCGGTAGAAAGATGCTAACCACGTAAGATATTCCCGTATTACGTGATGATTGATACAAGAATTAAAAACCCCTACTTTAACATATATTAAAATCGATGTGTGTAATGATCTTGTGCATCTGTGGAAGAGCCTGCTTTGCCAGCCCGCCTCTGAGAAGCCAGATCCAAATGACATATTTTGCAATACCTGCTGTGGCAGCTCTGTGTTGATGGCTGTCAAAGGCAAAACACATTGATTCCGGTAATTCCTATGTTCTTCACCCAATATATAAATAAATTTTGAAATTCTCCTGTGTTTAGAGAAATGGTGACTACTAGCCAGGAAGTCTTTCAAGAGGTGAGTTCCAGTTTTCCCCAGTCTACCGTGCAGTGGGTTAGGCGCAGGCCGCGGATCCATGGGGGGGGGTGCCGGGGTGCCTTGGCACCCCCCCCCCGAACGCCGGAATTTTGTTTAGGATACATCACAGAATAAGAAGAGGGAGGGTGCAGCTGTTTGGCAGAAATGGACCTGATCATCTCGACCATTTTTTTAAATATACGCCTGCAACGCAAGCAACGTGCACCAAAGACTCCACCAACGTCCATTGAATTTAGAGCGAATTCCCAAAACAAACAAATAGGCTTGACGCCCACGTTCCCGTCTATGTCTTTCTCCGAAGAATTTTACTGATTCAAACTTAACGCGCAGCCGCCCATTATCGCGTATGGCGATCACCATTTTCTTTCTTCTTTCTTTTTTTTCACATGCTACAAAGTATCCTGTAGAAAATGACAAAGTTGATCAAATAAACACATTTCGTTTTTTTAAAAGCACGCGGTTTGTAATTTCGTGAAATAATTTTGTAACACACTCCGGACTTATCTCTACCATTGCTTGTTTTTGTTTACCTTACCTATGGATGACTTGGAAAAAAAATGGTTTCCATTCAATAGATGAGGAGTGAGTAGTTGCTTTAATGTATAATCTCAATCAGTAAACGAAGCTTTGACCAATTTACACTCAAACAGTAAGAATTATATGTGTTGAAAAAATACTGTGCCATCGCCCACCTAGAACATTAAGATTCGCCGCTATGTTTGTTTTTTTAATTCGCTGTTGTTTTTCTTTATTCACAACACACTTTTCGGGTTGTGTTATTAGCAAATTGATTTGATTGCAAACGCTGGCGGTATTTTTTAACTTTTTTAGCCTATTTGTATATGTGAAATTTAAAAGAGGGCCGGGTAAGGATACACGGTTGGGCGAAACACTTTGGGTAACGTAATTAGCTCATATTGGTGGAGACAATAGCAATTTCTCGGTGCGGGAAAATGCGGAATTGCCGTTTTCTAAACCTATTCCTCCTGATTCAGTATAAGTGCGGCTCAATCCCTAATTCTACCCCAGAAAATAAAATATCAAAAAACACAAGTTGCAGCTGACTAAATTTCTACACTTGGCAACTTGTTCATCCTCTTCGTCTTTTTCAAGAAAATAGTGCCCGACAAGGTTTTTTATCAACAGGCCTTTTACGAATGCGACAACCCGCACCAATCTTTGTCAACATTAATGTTGATTTTTTTAGATATTTGTTGACTTTCAATTAATGCTTTTGCCACACCTTTTCATAAGAATTTACACCTGAATACACACTCGCGGAACAAAAATGTGCGAAAGAGGTTCGAAACTTGTCCTCTGTATGAAACCTCGGTATGGTCTTCAATGAACTAAAACGAGTTCCTTTAAACTCCTGTATCTCACCTTTATGGTGGTGTTAGGAACTATTTTAATACCAGTTTTTTAGGTGCTTCTTAGGGTTCTTTTAAGAGAGAAAAGGTCTAAGTGCATTTTTTTCTGAGAGTGTATTACACTTTTAAATGCGTTTTGCATTTTTTTTTCAGTATTGTCTATTTTGATTTCAATATTGGTAAAATAAGGATTTTCGTAAGATTAATAATAAACCTTGTCCTCTCTGGTACCAATTCTGGACAGTTTCATGTTTAATAGAAAGGCAATACCTTGAAATACTTTTTCCTCTAAGGGATTTCATTTGCCCTTCAGATCTAATTTTTATGGCGGGTTTTAATTCAAAAAAGTTGCTATTTTCCATGGAAGAGCATTAATTACATCTACCATCTAACAAAGATTTTATATGTCTATACTAACGCGACTCTCTGGACTGAATTTACGACACTGCAATGCTAATCAGTGTATAGACATAACCCTTTACCTTAGACAATACCTAATGTTCGTCCTACCTTCAGCTTCACTGTGCATGCCCGATATATCGATCCACTGCTGCGCTGCATTAAACTAAATTTAACTCGATTGCAATTAACCGCATGCAGTATACCTGGTAAACAGCTCCGTAATTCGAGCACTGCAACTTACCGCAACGCACGTATGCAGTGTATATGAACGAACCTTTAAGAATGCCACACCTTCCCATTTTTCCAGTGAATGACTAAAGTGTGGCAGTGTGTGGAGCACAGTTTTGCCCATTTAAAACCCCAAATTACTTAATTCCCTGCTTAAGCAGAGGAGTGTGGGCGCGGCTTTGGACAGCACTTTACTTCTGGTAGTTTATTATTCCAGCTACCACCACTCGTGACTGACAATTTTTTCTTAGTCGATCTTGAATCTTGACTATGGCCAACTTTTGTGAATGTCCCTCGTTGTGCTGATAAACTCTCTTTGACAGCGGTTCATCTGATTTAGCTCTCGATTTAGTTTATAATCCTGTAGGTTTTTGGAATGATAGCTGCTCTTTTCATTACACTTTCCATTTTTGTTAGATGAAGTGGGTGGAATCGCTCTGCATCGTACGATATGTGGAAGACTTTGTATGATTTTTTTTTGCTCTAGCTTGGACCCTTCTCAAGCATTTTCTAGTCTTTTTCCCAGATAAGGGGTCCATGCTTGAATTGCATAATCGAGATGGGGGACCAACCAGTGATTTGTAATTCATTTTCAGGATGATTTCGTTTACTTCTGAAGGCAAAATTTCTTTTGATCATCCCCAAGGCTCTATTTCCCTTCTTTACTGGACGCTGCATATTGGGTTGAGACCTTCATATTTGTTGATTTGGATGCCCAAGTCTTTCTCCTCGACGGGTTTCTTTTAATGGGTGGTTCCCATTTGATAATAAATGATGCGATTGTGATATCCAAAGTGCTAACTTCAACATTTATCTGCTTGTACTTCATTTGCCAGTTTTCCGCCCATTCATGTAAGTGGTCGATATCCTCTTGATTCATCTGATGTCTTCATTTTGACACTGGTGAGCTAGTTGTGTCATCTGCAAATTTCCTTATTGTGGCTGTTGCGCTAATACCAGTCTCCCTATTCGTTCATATATTAAGGAAACAGAGTTGGTCCAACCCTATCCCTCACACTGAAAAACTTGTTTACTTTCTTTCCACCCGGACTCGGCTCCTTGAGTCAGCTACCTTCTGTTTTGCGGCCAGCCACCATGATTCGATCCAAGTTAGAATTTTACCTTCGATTCCATGTGATTTTGCGTATTTGCTTTCAGTCTTTGGTGTGGTAACGGTGTCGGAAGGCCTTTGCCAGGTCTAAAAATAATGACATCAACTGGTGTTCCACTATTTTTGAGCTTTGTGATCACTTCCATGTATTCTATGAGATTTTAAGTGCAAGATTTCCTTTCCTAAACCATGTTGTGACTCGCGTATTAGACTATAAACTTATCAAGCTGCTCTGTAAATTGTACTCTTTAAAATGCTTTATTAACACTTTTCTTGGGCGATAGTTGGATGTTTTGGATCTTTGAACCTTTTTTTTGTAGATCGGTACGAATGTGGGCAGATCTCCAGCCGGTTGGAACATATCCTTCTTGCAGATACTTATTGTAAATCAGGCGAGAGGCATGCACAGTCATCACACATGTTTTGAGGGTAGATGGAGGGATTTCGTCTGTCTGCTGCTTTGGAGGGGTCCAAGTTGTTTGTTTAATGTTATCTTTACAGGCAGTGGCAGTGTTTTCCATATCCTTTAGTTTTCTCTTCATCCGGTCCTTGATATATGTGTCCATCAGAACTTGAACATTTGGTTTCTCTTCTGTGAACACAACAAAGACGAGTTTAGTGCTCTGCAGTCTGTTGTTCCTGGTGGTATGCACCTGCCTGTGTCGGTTTGGCAATGCCCTACTGGTCTATTGCTTTTAGACCCCTACGTAGGCGTATAAAAGCTTTTTGGTCAATCCTTAATGTTTTTATGCTAATTTCTTTGCAAATCTCTGGTAGCCCTTTCACTTCTAGCTTAAGGCCTCTCTCTACACTTTTTTTGTAGTGCTCCTAGATTTTGTTCAATTTTCTTATTCTGATACCTCTCCCAAGCTCTTGTTTCCTCCTCACTAGTGTTTGTGCTTTCTTTGTGAACCATAACGTTTTCTTTTTAGTAGATTGGTTCTTCAATTGGACAAATTTTAATAAGGTCCTGTAATTTTTCCTTGGTGTAACACCAAATGCTTCTCTTCCGTTAAAAAAATTCTTGGTTTCCATTCCTTTGTCCCAATTTATCTGTCTGTTTGGCTTTAAAATTTTGTCCATAGTTTGGCGTTTCTGTAGTCTCTTTGTGGTTGTAGCTTACTTGTTTCAACGAGGTAATTTAAGTCCCATTGCCACATGTTGTGGTCGCTTGACTTCGTCAATCATATTAGGGTTTGAGTGATAACTATAAGTCAGTAATGTATTGACTCCTTTCTTGTAGGCTTCATACCATGGTTCCATAGGGTCTCCTCCATAACACATCCACAAAGGCCGCAGATAATCCAGATTTTCGCTTGCATGGTCTCCCACTTTATTTCACGTAATTGAAGTCATCAATGACCATTATGTCTCTCATCTTTGAGACTTCTTAGCAACTGGTTTAGAGACTCATTTTGAATCACAGTGTGTATGACTTCTGTATACTATCCCTTAAGCAATAAATCTTCATCTCCCCCCTCACATGAAATATCACCAAAAACACCCAAAGGGCTTCTTTCATACCTCAGCTAGGGACAGGGTCTTCCACGCAACTTGATTTTATATTTCTCGATTTTCACAAAAAACACACACTGATGGCGTGGGGGCCGTTAAGTCATTCCTCCATGAGTCTTATTTTTTCTGTCCAACCTTGTTATCCTTATAACCCCGGATGTGCAATTCTCCCGTTTGCTACTCACTATGGAGCCACTTTTCAACAACCCCTACTATAAGTCCAGTAAAGTGCTTCTTTCTCCCTCGGCAATATAGCATTGCATGCATCTCTCTTTTGACATTACTTTGTGCAATTACAGAAAGGGGTGTACATTAAGTTCTTATTCATACTTCTTGTCTTGTGTTTGATTTATCAACTTAGAGTTTCTAATCATTTTTAGTGTCTACTCCACTCTTTCATTTTCCATTTAATGTACAGTCTTCCACCAACCGGTTGTTACTCTTCCAGCCGTTTTTTTGAACATTGCTGCATCATTCCTTTTGTGCTGTCAGACCCCTTCATGGTGCCTTTTCCATTGCAGATTTGGTATCATCGCTGATAAATAGAGCAGAGTTCAATTGGTGCGTTGTATCTTTATTCGTATTAGTTAAAGTTGAATTGTTCTTCTTATTGACTGCTGATCCTGTTAAGGGGTGTTGTAATCGGATCGCGACACTTTTTTCCCTCTCACACTACTTTTAAGAACGTTTTTTTCACCATTTTCCTTATGAGTCTAAGTTCTTGTCGGCGTTCAGCACTTCTTCTCTTTTTCTCTGTTTCATCTGGTTAAATCTGGCTTTAGATATACTCCTTTATATACCGCATATTGTTTAGTTCTTTTGGCACTTGCAAGAAGCTGTAGGTGTGCTTTTTTCATTGCCTTTACAGGTTTGCTTTATCCGTGGGAATACTCTCTGCATTGTCTATATCGTTAAGATTTCGCATGTCACTTGTTTGTGAAAGAGGTCTTTCACTGATTTTGTTGCGGCTGTGACATATATCCAAAAACAATTGTACATGAAGAACAAAAATGACCCGACCTGTGGCGAATATTAATGTCGAATTGGGATATGTTCTTTTTCTATGCTGAAAATTGAAGGAATTGTATTGAAGAATTAGGCAGATGTGATAGATTTGTAAGACTGATCTATTTCTACTCACCCCTTCCTTTCCATCATTTTGTCTTAAGATAATTTCAATTAATTATATATCAGTTTAATATTTATATATGTAAACATTAAAAGTAGTCTCTAAGCTGGAAAAAATTAAGACAATTCCTTCAGTTCAAATGGTGGAATAACGTTAAGGAGATTTCATTGACACTAAGACAACAGACATATTAAAATACTTTGTGCTGGGCATATCAAGTGTCTTTGAACCAGTGCTATTTGTCAATATTGTTAATAAAAAAAAAACGCTTATCCAAAACTACAATACTAATCTGTTTCAAATTGTTTTAAAAAAAAGTCATTGTACCAAAAAATTTCCATCTGATCAAATTGATTTGTGCAATATGTTCCGCAGAGAACTCTCACCAAATCCTTCTGTTTCACTTGTCGAAACATGCTATTGATCCGACATGTTTTCTCTGAGCCATATCATTCTGTACAATCGTTGTGGCAAACCATTGTTGAAGAAACTGTATAGTTTTAATATTGTATTAGTTTTGAGAAGAATGTTTTGTTATTTACTTAACATGCCAGTGCCACAATCAACTACTTTTAGGAAGAATATCATTGACCATATGAGTGAGGTAAAACATCATTCGTTTACCGCAAAAACTGTGGTTTCTCTGGTGAACGCCACTGAGATTGGGAGAAAATGGAAGGTGGTGTTCCTAGCTGGCTTTCCCTGTTTTTAAGCGATTGCTATCATTTTTTATGTAGTCAAAAACAGAGTATTACGATAGGTCAGAAAATACGGTTGAAAGAACATGTCGCGTTGATGAAGGTCCAGCAGTCAGTAGGGGTAGTGAGTCCAATCCCCACAATTCACAAATGTGGGAATTTCCCTCAATAGGTCATGTGATCCCACAAAAATCCTATTCTTAACACATAAAAATCCTGACTTTTTATGCTCATTTAGCCCACAAAACGTCAGTACTGTGGGAATATTTTTGCATAATCATGAAATGTCTCTGTGGTTCTTAAACTTTTGGAGCACTTATTTTATATCCCCTAAGTACTGACATGGTGTTTAGTACAAGTTCAGTATAGCACATTGCCATCCTTTTAACGGGATCGATTCAAAAAAACACCCTCTGGTCAGCATATTCCATGGACGTTTTATACACCCTGTAGAAAGAGCAACTTGGGAAATTTTTTCTCTATTGTATCTAACTTGTCCGTAAGCATATTTAAATGTTATGACAGGTTTTTATGCAAAACCTTAAAAGATGGCCATGTTCCTCAGCATTTAACAGTGGAACGTTTACTTCGTACGATCGGTCGAACGGTGATTTTAAGATCGTGATTATATCTTTATAATCATTATGAAGTTGAACGCACTTTGTAAATTTCAAATTGTTTCATATCAATTTGCATAAAAATGTGTTTTTGGAAAGTGAATAATTGCAGGGTTCCGCGTGAAAGCGTGGGAGGGGCCCACCCACCAACCCTGCGGCCGCTTGATATGGACCTTCATGAACAACTTATGCAATTATCCAAACAAAACCTAACGCCATCAACCTAGATTTTAAGCCCGTTGATCATACCTAGCATTATAAAGTTAACCACTAGTAAAAGCTATAGTTCAACTTGTTCTATCAAATTTGCATCAGACAATGGTGTTTTGGAAAGTGAACATTGAGGGGTTCCGCGCAAATGCGGACGGTGACACTCCCCTCTGTCCCCACCCCTTGCAGTTCATATCATGAAATTCTCCTTTGAACACTTTACATGTAGTAATTAAACCAAAACTATCACTACCGTTTAAATACCGTTTTCATACCTGTAAACAGAAGTATAAACCATTAAAACAATTGCAAATTGTGTATGAAAACTCTCATTGGCCAGGGGTTCCGCCGCGCTTGGCGCTGGAGGTCGGGAACCCCTCCACGGCGCTTACACGCGCCAAGGCTGCTTGCAGCCGTCGCTTTCATTTTCAGTTGGTCGCCCCCTGAGCACTTGCGATGGGCTATCCCGCCCCTACTTAGATCATGTACTGGTAATAATATTTCTGCTTTTCTGATGAAAGGTAAACATTTTTGTCAAATCACAATATTAAAACTTTTCGGGCTTCGCTGTGCCCCAGGTATATATTAAAGCACGTCTTAGAACTGAGTGATATGAACAATTCCCCATCAACTACAGTGGAAAGCTGATGTCCATATAAAAATGCAGAGCTTCCGCGGGGGGGGGGGGGGGTCACACACCCTCCCGCATCCGCCTTGCTACCAGCCATTCTAGGGCTGCCCATCTTATCTTGGCACCCCCCCCCCCCCCAGCCAGGGGCTGGATCCGCTCTTGTTAAGAGGGAACTTGTATAGGCATACTCCTGGCAGAATTCAACTACTGTGCACTGCCTCTCTGGAACTACACTGAATCACTGTGACCATGACATCTTGGGGCTTGACTGTTGTTGTTGATTTGTACTTTGTAGACCTCCATAGATGCCTAGAGATAGGACTATACCAAATTGGCTTTGGCCTGATATTCTTACTCTGTCTCTGGCTCCGGGCTCTGGCTGTGCTATTCCCGATTTAGATCTGAGTTCAGGCTTACCCTTGTCATATTCATAATCAGCCTTCCTCATTATCCCCTGCTTGTTCACTCAATACGGAAAATACCTATGGTTGGGTGCCGTTTCACATTATGTCTTGCGTGAACAAACAGGATATACTCAATACTATGATCCAATACCAAACCCTTGCACATAAAGCATAATACGCTTTCAATTTCTTGGATAACTTTTTTTTTCTCACAGTTGTGTTTGTAATTTCGTTGCGCTGAGAATTTAAAAAAAAGTTTTTAAATGACACTTTTTGGGTTTTTTGTGATTTTAAAATGTACAGTTGCTAACTAAATGATACTTAATTAGTTTAACGTTTTTCACAATGTAAATTGTTTAAAGCCCCACTTCCGTGAATATTTTTTTGTGCATAAGATTTTTTTGTGAAGATTATACGGTCCGATATCGCAAATGACCGAAATTTCAGTTAAATTTGTAATTCTCACGATTTGTCAGAAAGAAGGGGATTTTTAAAAACCTCAGGATGCCCGATTCTAATTCAACGGTGGCCCTGGGAAACGCAAATAGGTATCTTCCAGCCAGTTACCTACTTAACTTCTAAAAACAATCTCAATAACTTTTAACTTGGGTCCCTCAAGGCTTCAAAAATATGTTTCCATCATTGCGCTAATTGTTTCCGTCACCCAACCCCCCCTTAGGTAGCACTGTTTATTTTTAGAGTTTCTATTTTAAAAAACTGAGTCGAAATGATCAATTTTTGTATTACCCCTGTCCCTAACTCCATTTTGTCCTTTAATCTGTATTTTTGGTTTAAGATAGCAAGATTAAAAAGTTTGAAATTTGCATGGTAAGTTTTTTTTTCCTCCGGTTTGTATTTCAATTGTCAACACACATGCATGCACACCATGCAACCTTTCCGCGAATCCGTGTCTATAATCGCGGTGTATTACTAGTGACGGATGTTGAAATTGTTATCATTTGTACAAACTTTTAGGTAAAATGTACTAACTATCAACTTAGACCAGCTTACCAAGTTTCAAGTTCCTAAAGTACTTAATAATAACTAGCCTTAATTAAGAATTTAAAACCGTTTTTTTGACGACGTTGAAAAGGAACCCTTTTTTATACACATGGAAGTCCTGATGACCCCTCGTATTAAACACATGCATTTGAGCACTTTCTTACAAGTGGGTGTTTTTAAATCTAATTTTAAATCACAACTATGATTAAAATGATTACTGTAGTCCAAAAACAAAGTATTATTCGGCGGTTATTAAAAAATGCATAATCAACCACCTGTAGGGTAAGAACACACGCTCTGATTGCTATGAGCATACACATACTTAATGTAAACAAACCATATGTCCTGACGTCATCTTTGGGATTGTTTATTATCATGATCACTCCAAGGTTGCACACGACCAAATAAATTGCCATTGGTTTATTTACAAAATTACCCTTATATTAAAGTAATTTCTGCTATTTTTTTCCATTTTAACTAACTTATCCTGTCAACTTTTGTTTACCCTTGTTCCGCAAACACTTTTTTTCGGCCAGAGGGTGCTAGACCAAGATCTATTTAGTGGTTTGTTGGACTCTACATAACCCTCCATATTTGTAAACAGTGCACTTCATGTCTTTCAACCCATCTTACAGTTTTTGATCATTCATGATACTATTTCATTATTTCTGACCTGAGCAGATAAATGTTGTTCAATCTACCTCGAGATTTTCGGGACGGCTACTTAACATCCTCCGTAGAAGAAACAACATCGTCTGAATTTCCATTAGTTCATTATGGAACCAGAATCTAGAGGCAAGTTTGTTCTTTAGAAGCACGGATATATCATGCGGTGACTTGACCCCCTGGGTCACGAATGGGGTCAACTGTACGTTGTTTTATATTCATTTCCTGACCAAATTTCAGCTCAATCGGCGCTTGTTGTAGATTTTGACCTAGAACCCTTTGGGTCAGACTATCATAACCTTCCCTACTAGTAATGTTACATCACTGTAGCAATACGGGCTTTATTTGTCCTCTAGAGGCCTTGAATATAACCAATTTTTTGTCTTATTTTTTAACAATTTTTTTTGCACAATTGAACTTTGACCCCTTAATGACCTTTGATCCCGATATAAAAAAAACCCTTATGTACACCGGAAAAATGCATTGTTCCAGTTGAAATAAAACTTCTCTATGCTTAATTCTTGAGATAAAAAATCCTTTAATTTATTAAGCTTCACCCGAAATGACAATGCAAAGACCTTTGACCCCCCAAAGAAAATACCTTGCATCCATGGGTAAGTTCATTTCATATCTGAAGGTTATGTCCCTCTACTATGTTTACATTTTGAGATAAAACAAAATGAATACTTTTGGTTTTGGACCGAAAGTAACCTCCTTAATGACCTATATGCACAATGCAGATCACAGCATTTTGTAAAGGGTCTTAACGCTTCTTTCAGATGTATATTCCGTGACCATGCAAGATTGCATATAGCAGTACAGATTTTTGTAGATGTTTCCCCAAGGACCGGAGTGCCCCCCCCCTTAATAACCCCAAATTGACATCTCGGCCCAACTTTTGTGACGGGTACCAAGCTTTTTCTATGCGGAGTCAACGTTTCCATTCAAGATGCGACATAAGGAGGACGATACAGTTTAAAGCCAATCACACTTTTGAACCCTGTGACCCCTAGATGACCCCAACAAGGGTCACAGTCAGGTGAGAGGTCGGGCGAGTCAGCGGTCATTTCGCGTCATTAAGGTCAAAATCGTTGCAGACATGAAAGATATTAAGCCTTAAAAATCAAAGGACAAAAAGAAGAACTAGCACTTGGTTTGCTTTTGCAAGAGCACGTATACGTTAGGCGGGGAAGAATAATCCTAGATGACCCCAAATTGAACTCTCTACACCCATTTCTTTTGTACATTCCCCAAGGCAATTAATGCATAAGTCACAATCATGTTGCAAATCTGTAGAGTGTGATCTGAAATGTAACATAATTTGAAGTATTTTGACCTTTGACCCCTAAACCATGGTTCAGGTCATAGAGTCATAATTGACATTTTATTGATCTCGACTCCTCTCCCAGTCCTATGAGTGGGCAACAATTTTCTATTGACCTAATTTAAATTTTCACACAGTACCTATGTTTACCCTGTGGACCTAAGATTGACCCGCATATTGACCTCGTTACCCATAACTTTTGTAAAGGTCTCAAGCTGATTCATATGCATTACTCACAACGATCAGGTTCCTTAATAATGTAGGAGTAGTGATTTGATGTGTAACGTAATTGAAGTATTTTGTACCTTTGACCCCTAACCAATGGGTCAAGTGATGAGTCATGATTGCATTATTGACCCTCTCATCAAGTCCTATGAGATGGGCGAAACAGTTTTTTATTTGACCGAATTTTAAATTTTACACACAGTAAATCTGTTTGACCCCTTGGACCTCAGATGACCCCATATTGACCTCTTGACCTAACGTTTTGTAAAGGGTCTCAAGCTGAGTCATATGCATGATTAACGATCAGGTTCCTTACTCTGTAAGGAGGAGTAGTGATTTGAAAGTGTACAATTTGAAGTATTTTTTGACCTTTGACCCCTAACCTTGGGTCCAGTGATAAAGTCATGATTGACTTTTATTGACCTCTCACCAAGTCATATGAGATGGCTAACAGATTTTATATTTGAAATAATTTAAATTTACAAAAAGTAAATATTTTGACCATGTGACCTCAGTGACCCCCATAATTGACCTATGACCCATAACTTTTGTAAAGGGTCTCAAGCTGATGCAATATGGCCATGAGTTACACGGATCAGGGGGTTCCTTAATATTGTGGAGGAGTAGTGATTTCGAAGAGTAACGGAATTGAAGTTATTTGACCTTGACCCCTAAACAAGGGTCAAGTCAATAGAGTCATAATTGAATTTAATTGATCTCTCATCAAGTCCTATGAGATGGGAAACAGATTTTTCTATTGGACTAATTTTAAATTTTACACACAGTAAATGGTTTGACCCCTGTGACCCAGATGACCCGATATTGACCCCCCACCTCTTGACCATAACTTTTGTAAAGGGTATAAAGCTAATTCATATGCCATGAACTCACACGATTAGGTTCCTGAATCTGTAGGTGTGTAGTGATTTGATGGTAACGTTAATTTGAAGTATTTGACCTTTGACCCCTAAACCATGGGTCAAGGATGAAGTCATGATGATGTGTGTATTGGACCTCTCATCAAGTCCTATGAGCTGGGCTAAACAGATTTTTTATTTGACCTAATTTAAGATTTTACACACAGTAAATATGGTTTGCACCTTGACCTCAGATGACCCCTATGACCTTTGACCCTAACGTTTGTAAAGGGTCTCAAGCTGATTCATATGCATGACTACACGATCAGGTCCTTATCTGTAAGGAGGAGTAGTGATTTGAGTGTAAACCGAATTGATAGTTATTTTGACCTTGACCCCTAAACCAGGGTCAAGTGATAAAGTCCCCCCCCCATGATTGACTTTTATGACCTCTCCCAAGTCCTATTAGGTGGGCTAAACAGATTTTCTCTTTGACTAATTTTAAATTTTCACACGTAAAGTTGGACCCTGTTGGACCCAGATGACCCCATATTGACCTCTCGCAACCCATAACTTTTGTTTGTGATGTAGGGGTCTAAAGCTGATTCCTATGCAAGACTTACACGATCAGGTTCTTTATTTAATTTGTCGGAGGAGTAGGATTTGAAGGGTAACTAATTTGAAGTTATTGTGACCTTTGACCCCTAACCAATGGGTCAAGTGATGAAGTATATGATTGACTTTTATTGAACCTCGTCATCAAGTCATATGAGCTGGACAACAGATTTTCTAAAACCTTGACTTGTTTAAATTTTACACACAGTAAATAACTGACCCCTGTGACCCTAGTGACCTTGACCCAAACAAAGAATAACTTTTGAACCGTTCAACAAACCCAGGCTTGTGACCCATTCTGGTTAAAATCCGATCAAGGCTGTGGGAGAAGAAAGGCAAATTGTCAGCAAGAAAGAAGATTGATTGAAAACGGTAAGAACAAAGTAAGTTAGGCGATACCGCATAACGTAAGAAATAGAGAGAAGACAGCTGCTCCGCATGATAGAATAAAATAACTTTCTGTGGTCGTCATAGAGCCGGCCCTTGGGAAGTAAAGGTAGGGGTTACTCGGAAAAGGGGCTACAGTAGAGTGGAGTGCTATCGGGACAGTGTGTACATGTATGTCAAGCCAAGCCAAGGCCGAAAGGCCGGCTACAGCTGATAACATGATTTAAAATAGCCTCACAATTTGGAAATAAAAGAAAAACAGCCATCATATGTGTACACTCGGGTCGCAAAGCTGCTGGATGCTTTATCCATTATGTATGGCTATTGGAATCGTCTACGGTAATACAACACTGGCACAAGCCACACTGCCCTGAATTTTGCACTTAGTGTACTCGTTGGCTAGCTATTTCACCACTATTCGCCAGCAAGTTGGCCATGGATCAAAGGAAAAAAAAAATTTCATTTTGATTACCTACTTCGCCGAAGTAAAAAGCCATTTTCCCACTATAAATAAAATACAATATTTAACTAACATTTATTGGGTATGCCCTAAAAAACGTAAAGTTATCATTAACGAAGCGACTCAGGCGCTTAAATATGTGTTACTTGAATGACCTAGACCTTGCATCCCTTCAGCAAGGCGAGATCCATAAGGGATACGGACTTTCGAGTACTGTAAGCATGAAGAAACGATGAGTTCTGATTCTGTGGCTTATAGTCCAAATATTCCTATGGGGAGGTGTAAAATAAGTACTTAAGTTACCTCCGTAGTAGCCTCACAAGTACTTTTTTGTCTTAATATCTTGCTGATTTGTATCTTTAACATAATTTTGTAATACATAAATATGGCCAGGAAGTTCTAATATTTTCAATTTTAACTTAGGACCGGATCACTTTTTATTTAACTTTGTGTCCCAAACCACTTTCGGCCAGAGGGTGCCAGACCAGATCATTTAGTGGTGTGAAATCATGTATTGTTGCAATCAATTTGTGTATTTCTGGTTTTGATACATGATGGGTGTTATCGGGTTCATCAGGTATGAGGTGTATTGCTTTCTAGATATTGTTGTAATTTGAATTTATTGAAATGAAGTGTTAATATTGCGTCGTATATTGATATATGTTTAATGGTTTATCTTAATGACACGATATGACACAATTCTGTTGAGTTGTCGTTAATTTTATTACTCACTCACTCACTCACTCTCCAACATGTACAAGAAGTTTCCCTCTACTTATACTTCCAGATGGTTATTATTATCTCATAATTTCTAAGTATTCTATTTCTGTTGCAATTATTTTAAAGTCAAACCACCATTTTATTTACATGTCTTTCACTATAAATATTCATTTTAGAGAGTGTTTTCATATCTAACACGTCTCCAACCCATGAAAACATTTCGTTTTCGCTGCAGCTCTATATAATATTTTTGCTACTTTTATGCCAACTTAATTCGTGAGCTCAGAATTACAAGGTTCTAACTGATATTTCGGCCATTTGCGGTCACAAAAAAAAATAAATTTGACTGGAAGTCGAACCTTTAAACAAATTTACATTTTGAAAACTTAAAGAAATAATATATCATTTAAAAAAGAGCCTATTTAAATTTTAAAAATATTATCGCACAAAAACTCAAAATGTCAGTGTAAACCTTTTAATTCTCAGCCTACGAATTACTATGTAATGCTTTAATCACAACTCATTTTCTTTACGAATATTACAAATGTTTGGACATACACCACATGACATAATGACATACTCGTACAAACAATTAAACAAGTACCAATTGATGTTAAACGATAGGTCAATGTTGTACGACGTAGAAAATAAGAATTTTACAAAACTCAATTTGAGGCAGAATAGCCGGAAGTTAAATGAAGTGAAAGAATTTCCAGAAACAGCTCCTAATTGGTTGTAATCATTGATTTTATGATCTGATTACACAACATTGTTGCTATGGGATGCTGAACGATCTATTTATTGATTTAGTAACTAAAATATAATTTTATATCATATTGAGCAAGTTTTGGAATGGAATGTCTAATAGCTGTTTTTGCTCTAAACTTGAGCGCAATTGAGTAAACCTTGCGCAAGAGGAGGGGAGCATATTTTATACCAATAAGGTTGACCCTGTGTTTACTAAAATTTACTCGAGATGCGGGTTGGTCCCTCTATTAATCAACATTGAGTAACTCGTGAGTGTAATTCGTTAAATACACTACACAATCCGTAAAAGATGTCATGAAATTGAGAGCCAGTAACGATAGCGCGCCTCTATCGTGTTGCACAGCATATCCCCCCCCCAGTTTGCGCAATATCATGCATACCTATCGTGCTACCTTTCGTGCATACATATCGTGCGAACATATCGTGCATCCGTATAGTGATTAGCTATCGTGCATCAAACTTAAAGAGTACATAACCATAATCTTGATAAGTATTCTCAAATGCTTGAAGATATTCACTTTTTATTCACGATTTTCTCATCTCAATCCAAAAGATTTTACGACAACGGCATGTTTTTATGAGTTCAAGCCATCGATCCGCCATTTTCAAAAGCAAATTGTTTTGTTCACCGAGTTCACGTTGTCCAGAATGAATTGTAATGTGAGCAGATGACGTCATACCGACGTATCATGGGTTCGACACTGACGACTTCCGAGATATCCAGACTGTTAAAAAATCCGAATTTTTTTTACTCCCTAAATTTAAAAAAATCCGTACTCCGTAAATTGAACAATTCTGTATTTTAATTGAAATATTCCTCATTTTCCGTAAAGCATAGCTTATACCCAAACACCTACACATGATAAGACACATCTACGTGTATATCATGTACATCTATCCAAACTCACGATAAAAAGACATGTTTATTTTAAGGAATAAAAAAAACCGTGTAGGCCTATGGAAAATGTGCTTACCAAAAGCCTCCGTTTTCGTCCGTATTCTGCTCTGAATAAACTATTTAGTCTAGTAGATTATATGGGTCCCCATGCACCCCTTAAAATTAAATTCTAACATGATTTAACACTAGTATACCATCTGCTTCAAGAAATCTGATGTTACCAAATTCAAAAATCGCTGAATTGAACATCACAAATATGTCAAAGTATATATTTTTCGATTCCTTATGATGAGTCGAATCCTTTAAGATACTTTTCAACTAAATCGAACTACTTTATATGATCCAAGATGGCCGCCAATCATACCCCCCCCGTTGGAATATTTGATTTTGGTAACATCAGAATTCTCTAAGGAGATGCATGGAATATGCTATAAATCGTGTTAGAATTTAGTTTTAATGGGGAGTGCATGGGAACCCACGTAAGCTGCTAGTCTAATTTACAGTTTTACGGATAAAAAAAAATCATATTTTTAAGGAGAAATACGGAATATTACAAAACAATACAGAATGGTTCCATTTACTGAGTCATTTTTTGGACAACTTTTGACAATACGAGAGAGATTCTCTGAGTGAAGATTTGTGACATCATCTACTCACATTACAATAAAATGGCATTCTGGAGCATAGAAAACATGTGAATTGCAAAATGACAATAAAAAAGCATCTAGATAGCATACTAGTCAAAATGAAAAGAACGATTCATGAAATGTGTTTAACTGGTTTGTGTTTTACTGAGCAGTAACAAGAATAACAACACAAGGGTGCGGTTATAAGATCATAATACCATTGGAACACAATTGTTTTCGACAAAAATGAGCAAACTATCCAAAAAGCTCTACCGTCCAGTACATCATCACTCATACAACTGCGGCTTTGTTTCCAATACCATGAAAACAGTGGTCCAAAATTCGTACCTTGCGGAAAATGTGCCTATAAATACCCTATGCAACACATTGGGCGCGTTCTGTAAAGACAAAAACAAAGAAAAAAACCTATGCATTTAAGTTTTTTATTCAGTATCTGTTATATGACACTAGAAGTTATATTCGAGTAGCATTATATAAGATTTCATCACCCTATAGCCTTGGGCAGGTGCCCATCATTTCAAATAGGTACCAATGATTTGTAATTATTAATAGCCAGTCGTACAACAGAACTTGACTTAGGCGAATATCAACCCTCTGTTGCTCTTTCAATACCGTCGCATCATAAGAACTAGTCCAGGCAGCAATAGAATCTAGTATCATAATTATCATACGATTTATCCAACACTGTATTGGTGTATACTCCACCTTCCCTGAATACTGTTGGGGAGCATTTTCCCCGAAAAGAAACGCCGTCACATAACTTCTGCAGCTGCTTTGAATAGCCTTGTGAATGCATTGCATCATTTCTATACAGATCTACAACGTTCAGGAACACGAGCGTCATATACACCCTTCAGCCCTATTTGATTAGCAATGATGACTATAACCACGAGCTAGCTAACCGGAGGGCGCCGCTGCTCTAGGGCGCTGACTCAGGCGAGCCATGACGTCATCATGACTTAGCCAGTGAGGTAAACTAGTTTTAATTAATCTTACAGAAAGGTAGAGGAATATAATCGGAAAAAAATACGTGAGGTACTATGTCGAAATTGTCAGAAAATGTGTAATTTTCGATCGTTAGGCCCTACGTTGCCCCGTTGTCTGTCGCCTGTAAGTCTGAGAATATCTCCATCTTGACTTTTTTAACGATGCCGTTTGTTTACACAATTACTAAAAATCGGACACTGAACTCCCTTTCAATTGTGAAGCAATCCTCAAAACAGACAGTCCATGTATTAATTTTTGGCGGTTGTTAAAGAGACATGTGGACATTTCCCAAAGAAGCGCTCTCATACTCGAATGAATTACCCATGTATTAGTCACATCGAAGAGAATAGTCGAGATAGTGCTGTCTTTATGTAACAGATGATATTTAGCATTTCCTGTCGTACACGAAGAAATCAACATGGTTTTCTATGAGGACGATTACGATAGCAGACAAGTTCAAAACAAGGTTCTTGTGCGTTTTTCTTTTGAACTTGTTTGTTCAATAAACCTTCCAAACGTTTCGGTAGGTGGTCTACAACCGATTAAGAGCAATTTGAGAGAACTGCGTATCCTAAAGAAAATCTCCTCCTGTCACTTTAAGATAAACAATTCGGTAAGTTTTAACGTGTTTTGTTTCTTTACATAACTGAGATATTAACTGCAAAAAATCACTAAATTCAGTAATTTCCTTCAGATGAGGACAGTGTTCTCTATATCTGGAAACAAAATAGGCAACACTTTCCTGAATGAATTTGTTTAATTTAGGCATTTGGATACCCATCTTTAGATGAAAACATACTAAAATGGCAATAAAAAAGGTGGCCTGTTATAAAAAAAAATATACTATAAAGTAACGGCCGTTTGATGAGCACGAGGTTTAGGTTTGTTTGTAAAACAAACTGGCAATAAATATACCAGCAGTCAGCGCTCTACGTTTATGTAGATCGTCGACTATATACATTGTATATTTGATACATTTAATCGGACGTTATTCGGATTGGATTACAAGCACAAAGAACATCACAAACACACAACTCCTTTATTATTAAAGCTGGACCCGTTGCATAGTGCAGTGAATAGCCGAGGGAGCAGTACATTTACACCACAGAACTCTTTAGCCCGGTGGAATAAAAAAAATATATGATGTCTTGGATAGTTGGTCCAAAATATGGACTAGAAACTGAAAACAACATTTCATCTTCAGCAAGGATGCCAAGCGGGAATTCGCTGGCATCCCTTGTATATTCTCAGGATTGTTGAGACCAAAAGGATCATTTTGATATCATTCCGATGCCATAAGGGTTTAAAGGTCATTCCATGTCGCCCGTCATACAATAACGATGTCTTTAAAGTACCAGTGGGCTTCGATCTGAGCAAACCTGAGATTACAATAATTTCAGGGCCTCCACACTGTGAGTTAGCACTATGAGCTTAAAATACGCTCCATCCACCAAGGACACAGTTCAGTGGTTTTTACTTGTACATACATTGAACATGAACTGACCTTGTGTAATCTGGGCTATCATATAGCCATACCCAAAAACCATAGGGGTTATTTTCTAAATACCCTTGGTGAATGAAAGCTACTGAACTGTTGCCAAGGAATTGAGATTTCACTAGCTCTTGTGAGTACTACCGAGGACTCGGATCAGTGGGTGTCCATAAAAGTTTATACTAAGAAAGTAGGGATGTGTCTCCAGATACATGCGTGAATGAAAGATTACGGAACTGTGCCGCGGGAAGAGGCTTACATGGCCACCATGTCACAGAGTACAATACGGGCATACATGACCTCATCCATACGCGATCATAGTCCCTTCTGAAAATGCATTCTGGTGGAGACAATTGCACAATATTTCCCTAAAACTGGCCTGATATACTAGTGTTATTCCAATTTCAGTATGGAACTATTTCACATCCCTATGTAGAATAATAGTGGTATAATAGCTATTAAAGTCTGACTCAGAGATTCCTGATATCAATTTTTTAAATATATACAATTAAAAAAAATCAACTAGAACTAAAGATGTCACCTAGAATTCTCAATTCCAAAGTTTGAGCATGAATCAGAGTTTTCGTTTTTTTTTTTTAAAAATGTTTGCTAATTTATACTATAACAGTACCATAGAATGTGTATAACAAAATTTCCGGATCCGGAATTTTTAAACACAGATGTGATTTTTATATAAGGACTTCAATTTGAGCCTAGCTATTTCACACAGTGATTAGTATATGGAAAGCATTAAGTATATGCAAAAACAGCCCACCCAATTTGTTTGAAAATTGAGGGCGCCCTAATCAGGGAAATCTCTGAGTCGGCCTTTAATTAATTTGCCTGTATTTTACTGTGTATTCACTAGTTTCTCCAAACAAGACAGCTAACGATCCTAATGGGTTTCGTTAGTAGAAATTTAATGGACGAAATGAAGGAAATCCCTGTAAAAACACACACCACACACGGAAAACAAACGCGGACAACGTGAAGAAAGTAGTCATACTTGTCAAACCACTGATACGAAAAAGCTGAAATAAAAGATTGGGTTTTGTTTTTTCGGAAATTCTTTCAGCAATTCTGCAAAATGGTCTTTTTCTCCAAAGCAGGTACATTTATCTAAAGCTTACCCTTTCCAATTATTAGTCAGAACTCTCGTTTTAGATATGGAACATAATGACCTTGAGTGTACTGTTATTGTGACGTTTCAATGGAACCTATACAGATCAAGAAATTTACCTGTATAGGAAATCCAACGATTAACAAAATATAAATACCAATGAGTATTTCGTAAATTGGGTCAAAGATTCAAAATTTGGATCGTTGGAATCTACGTAATTCAAAAAAAATGATAACTCAATAAATAGGGTATAGGACAAATGTTAGATATAGGACCCCATGTTAGGGTTATGGAACCTGCTGGAAAAGAGCCAGAGTAATCCCAGTTTTCAAGGCTGGTGACCCGTGCGATCCTGGTAACGATAGGGCCTTCAATCTCAATTTTGGTTGTAATTCTAAGATTGCTGAATGAAACGAGGGTTTTTGATCAAATTTATAACTACCTAAATGTAAATAACAAGTATAACCTAATAGTATCAGTCTGGCTTTCGCCCTCTTCATTCCACTTAACTGCTTTAATTAATGATGAAACTGAAGACGTTGGAAGAATTTGAGACTGCGATTTGCTACAGAAAAATCCTTAAATCAGCTGGAAGGATAATGACCTCCGGAATGAAGAAGTTCTTTCAAGGAATCTCCTCCTGCATTTCACCAAAAAGGATCCTTCCCTCGTATACTGCCTCACAGCTGCTGGTTGTCACTGTGCAGAATGAACATGAACAACATCCGCCTACCCAAACGCATTGTTTGGAACTGTCGGCAGGCACAAACAGGACAGGGAAGACAAGGACGAGATGGGAAGATGACATCATTGTGGGCAACACCTCCACAAGCATATTTGGAAGCGCAAGATTAGGAATAGATGGTCTAAATTTGTTCGAGGAGCCCACGTCCTATGGACATGGTGCATAGATAAATAGATAGATAGAACTGAGTGACTGGTATGGGGAAATAGATATGAGTAAATGGTGGTTTATGCACACTTGATCTTAAAAAAGCATTTGATTCTGTAAATCATAACATTTTTCTAAATAAAAAAACTTAAATTGTATGGCGTAAGTAAATATTGCATTAATGGTTCAAAATATTAAGTGGTCGAACTCAATGTACTTCCGTCAACGGCATACTTTATGATTGGTTGCAATATGTGTGTGGAATGCCTCAAGGCTCAAATGATGCTCCCTGAGACTTTCTTATTTATTATTAATGATTTGCCTAACCATTTATCCCATTGTAAAGTTAGTATGAGTGTGTATGACACCATATCTAATATGCTTCCAACTCAATTGAATGATATTTCAAAATTGTATAATGAGATCTTCACACTTTAAAACAAATGGACTTGAAAGAAGAGAACAAATTAAGTCTTAAGGTTGATCAGTCAGCATTTATGTTACTAGTTAAAGACATGTCGTCTCGGGACCATAGTTTTATATCAAGATCCCTCCATACATTGTGTAATATTCCGCATTTCATCACGGATACGCTCAAGGAAGTCAGTGACCAGTCATGGAACTTGTATGGTGATCTTGCAGGTGCAAAAAAATAGCAAGCACCACGATTCCTCCTGACATTCTGCCAACTCAGCAGCGGCCTGATCGTGTGCTCATTAACGAAAGCTCAAAGTCAATCATCATTATTGAGCTCACTGTTCCTTTTGAGCCAAACATCCACAAAGCTCATGAGCGCAAGCTTAATAAGTATGCGGGTCTCACCAGTGATTTGCAAGAACAGGGTTATGACGCCAAACTCCTCTGTGTTGAGGTTGGTAGCAGAGGGCTCATTACTGATTCTAAAAATAGTAAACCCTTGAAGCAGGTCTCCAAAAATCTTCTGAAATCATTCAGTCAACGTGCAATAGTTTGCTCCTATGCTATTTTTTATTCAAAATATGACCATGACTGGTCAACCTAGGCAGGTCCTAGTTTTATTCCAAATGGGTGCTTTCATTATTTTTCAGTCCTTTTTAGGGTTGGGCCTTTTAATATTTATTTTTGCTTGTTCCTGTGTGGATTTACTTATTATTCCCTGTGGCTTATCTTTCATCTCTGATATCCATATTTTATCATATTTTTACATTTTTTGTGTAATTTTGTTGTTTTTAATATGTCATGTGTGTGTAAATGCTTGCGAAGTTTTGAGCCAGGCTTTCAGCCTACTCAACCCTCCTGTCTGGCTTTATATGTTGAATTTTCAATTTGCTTGTATTTTTATATGTCAATAAAAATTGAAATGATGAAATAAAATAAATAATATAAGCTATACATAGACGCACCTGATAACTTCCTCTTTGGGCTACCTGATGACGGGTCCGCTTCATCGGTGTCATCATCCGACGGTTCGTCAGGAACTTCAAAGCTTCCTTTTTCAGCTTTCTGATGAGAGAAATAAGACAAAATGGAGCGTAGGGCAACACAATGCGCGTGCGTTGAATAACGCTTATAATTTCAAAGCAGACATCTATCAAAGGCCAACTAATTTCTACCTATTTAATACCATAAGACTTTGTTAGTAACCTCATCATTGATTTGCCTTGTGCCACTTATAATAAGTCAAAATTTGTGAGATACCTAATTGCTGACTTTTCTTGCGTCACGTAGCAAAAGGAAAGCCGAAGCGGTAAAGTACTTTAAACCAAGTATCAAATACAATTCTCAGCATATAACATAACATAACATCCCTTAACTTCATAATAATGAGTGACATAGTTATAATTTAAAAATAATACTGTTATACTGCATAATATAGCACGTTTAGGTTCACATTAATAGAAATTCTCTTAAAGGGCCCATATAACCATTTTAAAAAAGATCCATTAAGAAAACAAATTAAAAAAATGAAGTTTTAAAAGATTATTCCAATCTCTTATTGTACGGTATGGTGTATAAGATTTTAAACGACTATTGAGCACAGGTGTTTAACATGGTTATAGCTGAAAGACAGAGCAGTGGGTTCTTGGGATAAGCCTATTAATAACGAGCATGAATTCCATCTCACGAGCATTTAAATCAGCGTATATTCGAAAGAACCAAGGTGTCAGAATTTTCTTTGCAAAAGAAACTTATCCTGAGCATCATCCACGCATATTACAATATAATAACATAATATGAATACAAAATCAGTTTAATGTTCAAAAAAGGTTCAAGGATCGGTCCCTGGGGAATACCAATCAGCCACCTTAAGTATTTAGTGGCGCTGTCATTCAGGAGAATCCAGTCATTCATTATAACGTCCCATGTGTAGAAATCCACATAGGTTTAAACGTTGAAGAGGTAATCCTGCGTAAACCTGAATAATCACAAGCAATTTTGTTGTTGTTTCTGAGAAGAACTAAACGTACATTGCAAACAGAATGCTCAACGCATGTTTATATTACTCACTTTGAATAACCCTTCGTAATGTTTCAGCTGCTTCTTATCATTCAGTTTGTTCAACAACTTCTTGAAGTCTTCCTTGAGATGCTTGTACTCCCAGCTCCTTCTGCTCGGCCCAAGTTTCATCTCCACCTTAAGTGCATCTTTGTAGTATTTCAACGCATCTTTAAAGTTTGGATTGCCTTTTCCTGAATCGACAAGAAATGCAACTTGAAAATGAAAGAAAATCAATACTATATACGTGATCGTTACAAAGTAGATACCATTTTCTTCCGTAACTACGCACATGGAAGACGGTGCACAGCTAATCCTTTGCAATATGAGTATTTTATATGTAATTTTGTTGAGCACTTAGTCGAGAGTAACATACAACATTACTATGTATTGTTTTTACGTATGAACGAGGGCGATAACATGAATAAGTAACTTAGAGTTGCATGAAGCCTCATTTAAAATGCTTGCAAATATATCTTCTGTTTTGTTTTTCAAGATATCTTTTATTTTTGGGTCTGGGGGTTTGGAATAAAACATACAAAATGTACCACCTGACGCCATTCAACAATCTTCGAAATAACACATAATATTGAAATGTAAACATTTGGTTACATTTGAGCGATTTTGAAGCATTTCAAAAACAATAATTGGCAACAGCGCTTTGAGCCTGTTTACGGGAATTAAGCGCTATATAAAAACTGGTTACTATTATTAAATAACAATTTTTATATATAAAAAATAACATTGCAGGTCACCAAAACCACTGAAAATCGTTACATCTTCTTTTATTTAAATTTAAGCACCGGGGGTCCATGGTACCCAAGATTTGATTTTCGGTGATTTCGTACTCGTGAAAACGATTTTGAACTCTAATTTTTTGTAATTGTCTAACTTATCGATGCAGCGCTCCTTTCCATAAAAAAATACTAAAATTTATTGCCCGTTATTGAGATAATTAGCTTAGGTCCCTAGGAACCCCCTCATAGGCACCAAGGGGAATGTGATTTTAAATATATAAATTAGCAAGCCCTGTTGCCAGAATGGTTTTCTGCTGATTATGTATGTTCATATGAATGAAAAAAATTATATAATCAGAAAAAGTAATTAGCCCTTTATGTGCTGAAATGAAGCAATTTCATCATCAAGCGACTTCGAGCTATTGCTGTACGAACCTATGCCAAATACGTGTATATAAATTGGTCCTTCTAGTGCAGATATAAACACCAAAATGATTACAAAGTGTAAGATGTGGAAGCAGGGTCGTGGAAACATTTGGTTATATTTTGGGCGATTTTGCCCCTACTTTCCAGACGATAAAACCGGAACTCATTTATACTGCACCTTTGGCGTTCTCTTACGACCCCTCGAAGGTGGTATATATGAGTTTCAATTAAAAAATCCTTCGGGAAAGTGGATTTCTTAAGGGGGGTTCCATGGAACCCCCTCCCCTTAGGTACCAACGTGAGTGAAAACACCTTAGTCGACCATTATAATGGCATAATAAAGGTGTTAAAATCAAACTTGATTATTAATTGTTACCAGATATATCATGATTTGGCAAAAATGGTTAATTGCATGTGTACCAATTTATCAATTCAGATCCTTTGATAAAAGAAGAAATGTAATCTGGTTCGACCACCCAATCCTATCAAAGCGTCAAATCAAGCATTGGGTATGTTCCTCAAACTATTAGACTTCATAAAAATCTTCAGCAGAAAGTGCATTAAAGTCAGTTACAATTGCATGAGGAACATGAGTTCAATTATCAAAGCCCATAATAGTATCATGTCAAAAGGATTATGAAAGGGCCAAGTGAGTGGAACTCAGGAAGAAAGAAGACTGTCCACTGCGCGGAAATTGCCTATCTTCACAAATTGTATGCAAAGCCATATATTGGTTTAGCTGTTGGCACCCGCAAAGAAATATTCAACAATCGCATAAAGTATTTTAGGCACAAAAAGTATGAAAAGAAGACAGAATTATCAAAGCATATCTGGGGGTTAAGAAAGGAGTCAAAAGAACTACATAATCATATGAGCTCATATGGGGAATTGTAAGGGAATCAAATATTGTAATGAGACTATCAGGGCAATGTAACCTATGTTTGGCCAGGAAGAGAACTAAAATACTGAACTTCAAGAACGCTATCAACAAAGGATCTGAATTGATAAACAAATGCCGCATAATGACATTATACCCTTCACACGACGTATTCTTTATCATGTGCTTTATACATGTAAAGTGTGGATGCGAAGGGTAAAATGTAATTATGCCCAAAATGTTAATATAATAATAACAATGTTTATACCTGGTGTAAAAGCCGAAACTTCCTTTTCACCGAGACTGTGGTAGAGAGATCCCACAAAGTAAAGACTACGAGCCGTGTCAGGGTGAATACCAATCCCCCTTTTCCGAAGGTCACTCGCTTTGACGGCTAAGGGCAAGGCTTTTTCGTACTCTTTCATCTCACAGTAACTCATGGCTTTGTTCTTCATGATCACCGCTGTCATGGGATTCCCTTCCAGTTGAAGTTTCTTCTCCATTTGCTGTGCTTTATCAAAGAAACTGATAGCACACCGGTAATACTCGTTTGCCTTTGGACGTCCAAACATTCCATACCTGTTTAGCTGTGTATTGCCGAGTTGATGGTACGCACTTCCTATATTCAGAGCATAAGTCGGGGCATCAAAATGTTTTTCCGGATTGCCATCGGTGATTGATGCGAGCATTTGCCAAGCCTGCTCATGATAGTCCTTTGACTTTCCAACATTTCCTTTCCTATGATATGCATGACCTAGAAAGTTCAAACACCTGGCTGTTAGAGAGTTATTTCCAATATATTTCTTACGGATACTCAGACTCTCTTCAAGAACGTCGATTGCTTGATTGTAATTTGGGCGCTGTCTGTCGGTGAGGTATCTACCTTGAATAGCCAGACACTGCGCCTTTGCAAGGTCGGCATCTTTAGACAGCGGTTGCGGGAGTGATTCCAACCAACTTAAAGGTTCCTCAAGGACCTTCCATGCTTCTTCGTATTTGGCTTGAACCATTAATTGATCAGCCAGCCAACCACTGAACAATGACCATGCTGCCATCTCACTTCTTTCTTTCATCTTCTTCGTTTTGCATCTAAAATATCGCTCCAGTTTTTGTACATCCATGAAACACTCAAATAAGTGGTATATTGACTCAGCATTTTTTGAGGTCGACAGACGAGCTCTTTCGTTCACGGAATCTAGTGGTAATGGCATTTCAAAGCCTAGAAATGTCTCTTCCATATCCATCTCCATGTAATAGGTAATAAATGTTCTTTCCACTTCAAATATGCGGAGGGCTCGCAAATACTCTCTGTGTCCAATACTAGACAACTGCTGCACGAGATTGTGGACAAATTCACAAAAGCAGTCCAAGGCCTTGCCGAAAGCAACATTGTGGCGTTCTCCCTTCATGCCTTCTAGAAAACAGACAGTGCAAATAAGAGGATGTATTGCATATTGCTTGTCAGCGTCATTCAAAGAATTTTCAAAACCACCAAATTCTTCACACTCAACCAGGCTCCATTGACAAAGGTCATCTATATCTAGATCCACAGCTACAGAATCTTCAATGCCGAGTATTGATTTCGCTTTATGCCTGTCGAAGGACCCAGGGAAAACCGATAATCGAACAAGCGCCTCTTGGAGACGACGTGGAAGCATATCAAAAGTAGTTTTTAGACTTTGAAGCACGAGTTTTTGCCTGTCATTGTCTGCATCGCCTTCTTGAAGCACGGTTGTCCCACCTAGCAAACCTGGATCAAGAATTCGACTAGTATCTTGTGGTTTCCGAAGCATTTGGGCTATACTTTCTGGGGTCAAAGTTTTGAGTCTTTTAGCCACAGCACGTAGAGCCTGGGGGTTATTGCCGCAATAATTTGCGATTTCTTCCGCTGTCTTTTCAGCAATGCCTTCTTCACTTCCTCCTTTGGTAGCTTGACATTCCTTCACAAGTAATTGAATCGATTCCCTTACCTCGAGGGCTTTCACTTCTATCTCTGTGAAGTTGGGTTTGTCATTTAAGCTGTCAAAACGCATTGCATAGCGAGATGTGATGATGAATTTGACTTTTGGGTTATGGATGCTCAACAGGTCAGTCATCATGTTGATGAAATGATCTCGGCTCAAAGACGAAGGTTGCAAAAGCTCGTCAGCATTATCCAATAAAAGGACGTTCTCTATTCCGAAAATAAGAAAGAAAGATACGGTTTTATTAGAAATTTAAAGATTCCGTTGTTAATAGGTACAAGGATAATCTTATCTCTATACGATACCTAAGTTTATACACACTTGAGAATTCGAAACAAATATGTTCCATTGGTGTAACGAACGGGAGGCGGCCAATTGCCTCTTCCCCGGACTCAAAATAGCTCATAGGGATTTTAAACTACTCATTGAGTAGCGTTAGTGATATTTTTTATCCAGGTTAGTTTGAGAGGTTTTAATAATAATAACATTTGTTTTTGCAAGTATTGAGAAAATCTCTAAATCTTTATGTAACGGGTAGGAGGTCACCTTTGGGTAAGACCCTGTATTTTTAACTGCAACCATAAAGTTGAGTAGCACCGCCAGATTAAAAGCTTAATCAATTGCTACAAATTACACGTTTAATGAAGCGTATTACCAGGGTCGTCTGCGATGCATAAAATATTTTTGCGCGGTCAGAAACTGGTGTATTTTTGAAAATTAACATCTTAGCATGACCGTAGTCTGCAATGTTTGAGGTTAAAAATGATACTAAATTTATTTCTAATATCACATTTCGTGCATTAAATAATATTTTGACTAATCTTTACTTAAGAGTCTTTATGTTTTTTCAACCTAGCATTGGAAGACAATGGACCATTAATATATACATATTACACTATATTACACTCAGTGAATAGTTACATGTAACTAAATTAAATACACTAGGCTCTTTCTGCGTTCGGTGATTTGTGGTGTTCATTGAATTCCGTAACATATAGAAAACTACAAAGAACACGTACTACACATGATTTAAACCAAAGGCCGAATCTTAATTGCAACGGACTCTTAGTAGTAAAATGATCACATTTATAATTCTATTTCCCATTATATCATAAAACAAAATAAACAAAAAAAAGCACTAAACCACAGCAACTTACCCTGCTGTGTGCATGACGTCATCCAGTTGTTTATTAACATCAAGTCAAAATCTTTTGCAGATACTTGCATACCAAGACTGGTCAGCAACGCCACACCAACATCGATTACATTAGACCTCTTGCGAAGATCAACCTTTATGAGTCTGTTGACGAATACCGTAAAATATTTTATATTAAAGTAGTTGCCTGGATTTTTAAAACTTTTCTCTGCATTTCCTAAACAAACTATCACAAAATTCAAAACCATTCATTTTAGTCCTTGAAAATGAAATAAACAAACGGTCACAACCCTCTATGGACAACTGAAAACTTACGCACCCAATTTTCAAAACTGAAATAGGAAGAGAAGCCCAATACTTTAATACCATCTCGTCATTGGGAGGGGATGTTAATTAAGCCGTCTGTTTCGTGTACAAAGAGTCATACCTTACACGAAGGGAGAAAAAAACTGGCTGCCTAAAGATTCCCTAGTCATTGCAGGACTAAAACACTCTCTCTCTCTCTTGTTTGGGGATGTCGGTTATAAAAAAAAGTAGATTCAACCCATGGTGTCACCAGAAGAAAGGTTTTGGACAGCGTCGATTAGTTGGGAGAGGAGGTAGAAAAGAAAATATGTGGCTTGATTCACCTGTTTCATAAACGAACTAAGATAACTGGCTTTTCATGTTGACATCATTTTACATAGAGAGTGCAAAGACTTTTGTGTTCCTTTGTATCCAAAACACGGACGCTCAAAAGTCAGTAACATTCAACTCGCCTGTTAAATTGAATACCACTGAAGCAATACGTGATTAAGTTACATTTTTTGAAGTTGATTTGAATGCTTTCATTAAGCAAGAATTGATTTTTCTCTGCTTTCGGACTACATGTTTCAATAGATTTACGTGGAATTTTAATTTCCACCCCTGCACACACCCCACATTCAATGCCCTACCTTCGGAAAGTACTAGAGGTTACACGAGGGGTTGAATCTACTATACATAAGTAAAGGTAACGTGTCTTAAACTATACCAGGGAGTTCTATATCGTCAAAATCAAGTAGAACTGCCATAGTCCGCATTATCGAGAACAAATAATGAAAGGCGTGTATTTTTTATTAAAAATAATAAAAGACAACGACGTCTTTAACTTTGGGCATAAGAGGGTTAAAACATTTTACGATACTCTATCTGGTACCTACAAATACATGAAAAAAAGAAAAAAAAAAAAAAAAAAAAACAATACAATATACAGTAAGTACCTTGGCTGTGGTCTCTGCAATTCTTTGTAGACTGCACATCGTCTACCGCCAGTGTGGTCTTTCCCCGTGCCTGCAAGTCCAAACAGTCAGACGCCAACTGGCCAATTGGCAGATCTAATAATCGAGAGCGTTTGTATGATACAAATCGAATTTTAAAAAACGTTATTGGATCTATACTACTAAAAACGGAGATGTCTGTCCGGCTATGCATTTCTTTATGCTTTGACAGATGGGGCTGATATTTGGCATTGGGGTCATTTTATTTTTAGCCGGTGCATATTTGACCCCGTATTTTTTAAGTATGTACCAAATGAAATAAATAGTTGAAACATATTGTTTTCTTTTACTTGTGTCTGAGGTAACAAAAAGCAACTTGAATGAATGGCAAGATTGTGAGCGGTGGAGGAGGCGAACAGAATCTTTATTTTGACCCTCACCTTCCGAACATGTCAATGATCTTCCTGATATAGTCATCTCGACCAACGAATAGTGGATCGTGTCTACCAGCTAGTAACCTCACTTTCGCCCGATATTCATCACGAAGTTCCCGATAACGGTGGAGATCTTCTACGGCTTCTAAGTTGCCAATGTTTATCTGTAACAGAACACATTGATGAAAGTTGACAATTTCAAGAAAAAAAAGGTATAATACCGTGTGTCCCAAAAAAAACGCAACACTTGGTGGCAGGCGTCATAAGTTTTGAAAAAAAGCACGTGACTACTTTTTCTTTGTTGTAAGGTAAGATGGGACTGTTAGCTAATACCCCTGAAAAGTTAATAAAGGTAGCGGCAATAGTTGTAAAGATATGACCTCAACAATCAAGTAACCCGCAGAACCCATTTTACAAAAATGAGGAGCTGGTAACCAATAGACTGGCAATGAAGAACAAAATGGCAAATACAATATTGATTGCAATCAACATTTACTTGCCCAAATTTCTTGTAGAACAACTTCTACTTGGTCAAATGACTACATTATTACTTAACTGATAATGATAAAACATTACTTTATTGGTGATAAAGTATGTTTCAAGACGATATAAAACTATGACTAAGTCACAAACTCCACATTACATAAAATGATACATGCGTTGGGCTGCAACTTGCTTGTTACTGATATTGTTATCGGGTTGTTACATGTTATTGTTATTGAGAATGCTACATTCTCAACTTTATGAAAGTAAAACCTATGTTTTCAACACAAAACTCAATAACAATATCAGTATATTCATCCTGACATTATATTTTGGGTTAAGATAACTCTTTGTGCGGCTTCACAAATTTATGATGAGTGATTAGCTGTAATCCAATGCTGTCTTATATGGACAATACGAAGAGTTGTTGATCATACATTCCTAATTCGATCTTTTAAGTGTGTTAAAATGCATGTTTTTATCTGTTATTACCAATGAAAACATTCATATGTTAATTATCTGTTGCAGTAGCTGTCTTTAAAAAAAAGGAAAATGGTGGTTGGACTTAGAGATTCATATTGGTGGTTCTGAGCGCAAAACGTACAGCGCTGTATTTGTAGTTAACAGCGCCTCAATTTGGTTAAATGGGTCCTGCCGGTTACTTGATTTCTGGGATCATATCTTTAATAATATTACCTCTACCATTATGAACTTTTCAGGGATATTAGTTAACAGTCCCATCTTTCCTTACAACAAAGAATAAGTAACCACGTGCTTTTGTTCAAAACTTATGGCGCCTGCCACCAAGTGTTGCGGTTTTTTTTGGGGGGGGGACACGGTACTATTGGAAACTGACGTTCATTGGAAAAATTGCTCCTATTTAACGAAATATATAGGAAGTTGGACCACGAGGGGATGTACATTGGAAATGATAATAAATTGAACGTTATTCAACAAAGTTAGTCTGATTATTATTCAAGTTACTGGAACTCAATTAGATATGTGCGCAAGTTAGGCCCAAAAGGACACCATCTGAACCAGCTGCACTAACTTTATGTTAGTTGGGCTGACCAGTTCTAGGTTTTCAATGATACCTCAATTCAAATACATGATGAGGGATAACTCTTAAGACACAATTTGCAATGAAATTAAGCCCGAGTTTTACGTTTTAGTAGATGTAGCAAATACTTTATTATGAGTTGTTTTTATCATTTGAGAGAAGTCAACTTGCCCATTAGTCAGTGGTGTTCGATTAACATGTACATTAGTCAGTCCTTTTGGACTGTGCTGTGCCTTTACCCTCTTCCATTATTTCTGTTTTACACATTATTCTACACACATGATACATTATACGACACAGAAATTAGATCTATTACATTTTATTTTCACCGCCCACATTCGAACCTCAGACCTTTTGATTACAAGATCATTTGGTTATCCATCGCGCCATGAAGGTAGCTGCCACTGGGGTGTCGATTTCTTTATAAATAGCTAATTGATTGAGAAGTGTCATAATACACAATTCCTTTCCGCATACGAAATACCAAGCAAATCTACTCATAAAAATTTACTCGAAAATTGACTAGCTTAAAAGCTTATTATTGCTCTCAGTCATGTTTTGTGAAATCACCAAGAAATTATCAATTTACTTCCCTTAATTGTTGGAACTGAAGTTACATTTTTTTTTTAAGTTGGGCTTTTCGTTTAAGTTAACTTTTCTAAAATGATTAAATAAGTGGGTTCAACTCATTTTTATTTAGTACCACAGAAAATCTTCTATTGTTTAGACGTTAAAGGTGCTCGTTCCGATCGTCTTTGGGACCCCAATGATTTAACACCCATGAAGTACTATCAATTTAGAATATCAGATGCCAAGGGCCATATTTTTTCTCATTGTCGGTCCTAAAATTTCAGCTTTCGATCCATTTCTTTCCTAAGACAGACAAAAAACTACCGTTTTAATGGTTTAACCATCAATATTAGCACAGTATTGGAATAGGGCGTTTAGCTATGCATTAGCGCATCTAGCATCAAAACCGCAAGTTTGTTTTGTCCACGGACTGGTTGGTCCGTGTGTACAAGTGTCAAGCCTTTTATATGAACTAGTAGAAACGCTAGACAAAAATCGGAACAAGCACGCTTTAATTTGTTAAGTTGGGTAAAGTCGAACTCTTTGCTATTATTTTAACTGAAAATACGGTATATTGCTTCACCTACTTAAAATGTTAATCTAATCTTTATGATGGAAATATTGTTATAAAAATCAACTTTGAGAAAAATTACCATCATGTTGGTCCAACAACTTTATATTGATTGTAACTAAGTAGTTATTAGTTAGACCCAAGTTTTAAATCCGGTTGTCCCCGTAACCGAGGGTGGCCGGATTTACCTCACACACTCAGCAATACTGGCTGTGTTGAGGATGTATTGGAGCAAAAGATAATTGACCGATTGCCCTTGCCTGACGTCAATCCACAGTTTCGTCTGGGGGCCTAGCCTTTGGGCAACTTTGCCCAACATGCAAGGCAGCAATGTGCTGGGAATGGGCGCCATTACTCTCCAGATCTGAGGGGACGCCGTGTAGGTGATCTTCTCTTCTTTTTCATTCTACCATGGTAGACCAGCTACCTCCTCATCAGATTCCTTACAATCCGATGGGAGTCGGTTTACCCCGACGACTCGGCCCTTGGACAGGTAGTAATGGTTTCCAGATAACCAAGCCGGTCTCAAATAAAACCTTACCTGCAACAGGTCAGGTTTACCTGAAAGATAGAAAAATATAGAAAAAATATCAATTGTTTTGTTTTCGTTTTTGACATTAAATTATTAGTATTAAATGCACCCATTTTGAGTACTTAAAAGTCTCACAGGATGTGAGTTGTGTTCATCACATTTTTTACTAGTTGACGTCGAACTACTACATTCCATTAATATTATTGGAAATAATTTGCCTATTTACTCAAAATGGGAAGAAGTCATTATCGTTGTAATCATTTGTATTTAAAAAACATTATCCGTTTGGTTAAATGATGTTTGTACATGTGGATTAAAACTTACATTCTAACAAAAATAATTAAAATAGTTTTTTTGGCTCAAATGTTGAGTTGGTTTATAAAGAGGGATAAACATGCTTTCAGAAAACGTTTATTCGCTGTCAGAAATATGTTTAAAGTTGCCTTTCGCTATTTTCATTCAGCACATTCGTTTTATTCATTGGTCACTAGATATCCTTGAGAAAAGCTTATTCACAAAATTTGTGCTTGATTCCGGATTCCGATCTTGCCGTCGATTCTTGCGGGTTTGTTGTTTATAGCAATTGCTATTTCCCAAGGTCCCATAGGCTACTGTGCTGTACTTTCTGTCCGTTTATTACGGACAGAAAATACAAAATTGCGAATTTCTTACGAGTTCACCTATTTGCACGCGAGGATTAGGTACAACATGATTACTAAAGCTACGTTTCAGATTATATAAGAATCTCAACATGTTTTTTAGGTAAGTCGGAAGGACGAGGCCCGTGGATTCACGAAATGCCCTTCAAGTCAAAACTCTTGTCATCTTATGAATGATTTTTTTGCGGTGCAATTTTGACTTAGTGAATTACAGAATATAATGTTAAAGTGAAACATTTAATATGTTTTTCTTTTCTTTTGGAGCATTGTCTCTTCTTGTGTGCTTGTTATGTCATGTCTGGTTATTTCTTTTAATACATTTTTGATAAGAGTTAACCTTTCTTTCGGTGGGGGCCACTTCTGGCCCTTTGGCCTCTTGGTACCCTCCCCATAATCATTATTGTGTGGTTGTATGTATGTTATTTGTTGATTATGGAAATGAAGTTTGATTGATTGATGTCATTTGGACTTTGGAGGAAGAAGTTATGCTTATTTTACTGACAGACTTAAAATCATGTTTGGCCGATTTTGAGCCAAACAAAGATGCATCGTTTACATAGAGTATAACATGGTCTTCAGCAGTCATTTGAGTAAAACATTTAACACCAAATTATTGTCAATAGAAGGTGGGAAAATGCAAATGGTGCGCCCGCAGGCGGAGTGCCCATCTCTCTGTCATTGGCGTTTGGGCCAGACTCCCTCATGTAATGTTGCTGTGGAGGGTTCGCCACTCCTCCCGCACAGCGAGTCTGTTCTGCATTCCCAGCATATGCTGGTACCCATTATATACTCCTTATATACCCATTTATACTCCTTGGTGGAGGGAGGCAAGTGAGGTAAAGTGCCTTGCCCAAGTGCACAACACATTGGCGACAGCGGGGCTTGAACCCACAACCTTTTGCTTATGAGGCCAGTACTGATCCACTGCACCACATAGTTGCAGAATTATAAAATTAATATCTCTCGGAGATTACAAAAGAAAATGCTGAGTGAAAACATAGCCAATTTCCCAAATAAGAAAGTCAAAACTGGTGTAAGACCACAGTTTGCTTTGGATCAGCAAGATTTCATGATTTTAACCTATATACAACGAAACTTGGGAACCAAAATGAAACCATAAAAGGTTTTGTATTCAGCTTGAAAAAAAGTGCAATAATGATTTTTAAGTTTTAATTCCAATTTATTTAGAGAAAGCTTAGGCTTTAGTCCTTCTCGCAATTTATGGACGCTGAGTATACTATATTTGTGCATAATAATTACCTTAGAGATGTAAACTAAAATCTCTGAGCAGTTTCAAGTGCAATTTCGTATTTTAAGTAGTTGTTGTAAGGCGCTGTGTTCTTCTTCTTCTTCTTATTATTACTTAACAATTTCACCGACGTTGCAATCTTTAACGCGTACTTGATTTGGTTATACAGAGTGAGTAAAAAATGGCGCCTGATTGTGACCGTTTGGCGTCTTAAAGTAATATAACGTGGTATTAACGAAACCTTATTTCATTAGCTATAACCCTAACCGTCAAGACTATGTTTTACATTACAGTACCAAATGCTACAAACTATTACTGCACTGAGTGGATTAAGGTTAGGGTTAATATGACACAAAGAACATTCACATTGGTTAGGTATATGTCGAGCTAAAGTAGTCCGTTCTGTGCTCTGCCCACGGATTCACATTAAAATGAACGGTGTTTAATCCCACAAAATGCAATCACTAAAAATCATTTGAAAAGAAAAAGTAACCGGCATCAGTTTCTGGAAGAGTTACATACGAAGAAGCAAACATATGACAACTTTTCTAGAGAAGAAATGCTTATGTATTGTTTTATTTCCTAGACAAAACATGTTTCTCTAAATAAATTGGAATTAAAACTTAAAAATCTAGGCTAGACAAAACATGCCGCATCTTAAAAGAAAGTCTCTCAAATAATTCTTAACATTATGTCTGGGTTTTACACCATTAACCCTAACAGTACGACGTACTACAAAATACTATTCGTCTCAGCTACAAGAAGAAGAGGAAAACCACACGGAAGAAGGAAAAAAGAGGGTGCATTTTCTCTTCTCAGTGCAGTAGTATTTTGTAGCATTTGATACTGTAATGTAAACCTGTACACACCCCATCGTCATTTTGGGCAGTGATTTGCTTCATTGAAATGAGAATGCATGGACAGAGCATAAAATAGACTGGCTGATTCAAAAAACGTAACTCGGCCTATACCTTACCGAATGGAATGGTAAGCTAATTATATTGTGCTTTCCAGCGATGTGGTGAATGAATATATGGCCCAGTTTTTCTGACTCACCCTGTAAACGCTTTATCAGTTAAAAACATGTTGGTTAGTTTCTGTTTGAATAAGATATAATTTACCAGTATTTCCTTAAGCGGGTCAGTACGGTCTTCGCTTATTATCCCTTCGTCTTCCAAGGCTTCCAATAAGTCAATTGGCTCGGCTAGTTTCTCCCGGCGACTTTCACTTATCTGGCGTCTCACCAGAACTTTGGCTTGTTTCAGCTCTTCTCCCACGAGTAAATTGCAAAGATCAATCTTAAACCTTCCCCATGGATTCACCACGCATCCTCCTTCGGTATCTGCGCTAAGCTCTGCACTTGCCTGTCGGATAAGCATTGAAATCAAGGCCTAATTACATTATACACTTCGCACCTACTCTGTGTCATGTGCTTTAATCCGTTAATGGAATAAAGCACATGATAAAGCGTAGGTAATGGTATAATGTAATTATGTCCAAAATGAAATGCATTTTGTTTTTGAGTCTACGATCTATTTTGGGCAAATTTATGAATCAATAACAGCTACAATCCACCATCAAAGTGTTATTCTATTTATTATCACTTTAAAGGGACACAATGACATGAAAAAATATTCAAACATAATGAAATGGACCCTTATTGAAATCACTTCCACAAATTTGAAAAAAAAATGGGTATTTACATTTTGTTTAAAAAAAAAGGAGTAACTAATACAGTGTAAGTAAAATAAAAATTGACTCCGATTGTTTCCGCCATTTTGAATTTTTAAACAACATATATATCTAACATTATGGGGTATCATCTGAAAGCTTAGTTTATTATCTTTAAGTTGCTGCAAATATCATTTACATCGGTTAAGATTTAGTATATAGTTGTTTGAATCAAGTAGTCTGTTTTGCGCTCTGTCCACGGATTCACATTAAAATGAACGGCGTTCAGCGAAGCAAATCAGAGTCCAGAAGAAAATCGGGCTATTTATTGACTGCAGAATAAATGTGACGCTATTTAACAACACAAAATTCAGTCGCAATTTGCTATCGATGTGCTGTTAACGTTTCTACGTCCTCATCACTCATAAAATCATTTGAAAAAATAAATTAACTTGAATGTATCAGTTTCTATAGGCGTTGAATGAATCTACTAGAACAGACATTGTTGACAATCTTATGAGGTTTAAAGTATTGTCTATATTTGTAGACCAAAATAAGCCACATCATGAAAAAAGTGTTTCAAACAAAACTTACGATTATCACTGACTTTTACAACTTTAAGATACCACTTTATTTGACATAAACATAGACATACCCTTCTCATTATTTTGAGGTGTCATTTACTTAGTTGGCCGCCGTGCATTCAAATGGGAATCTGTGTATAGGGGTAAAAGCTGACTAATTGATTCAAATAGCTGGGTCTATACTCATCCAATTGGAATTATCTTTGCAGCAAACTAATGATAATGAAATAAGATTTCCGATGATACCACATAATGTTAGATATGTATTTTATTTTAAAATTAAAAATGGCGGACACAATCAGGGTCAATATTTTACTCACCCTGTATTATTTTCCTTGTAAGCTTCACTTCTCATCCAAGGAGCATGAGGTATTAGTATTTAACGACACATCAATATAATCGTGTCATTTTAGTATCACGAAGATACTTTATTTCAATTCACTTTATTATCATATACACGTTAGAGAATAAAGTCCAGTTTTAGAAGCAGGAGGAAACCGGAGTACCCGGAGAAAACCTGCGAGGCCGAGTATGGACTGTAAACCAAACACACATGAAATCGCAGGCCCGATCGAGGGTCGAACCTGGGACCACAGTGGTGCGAAGCGAGGGAAGCCCCACTACGCTAACCCGACCCCCCCCCCTTCTCAGCCAAGGATGCTGACATTACTACCCGCATTTTATCAAACTATTGTATATGTACTAATCCCTGCTAATCCATCGTTCACTTGTCAGATCAATATCTTACTACAAGCCTGGCGTGCAATGGCTGAATCCCGGTCTGAATGCTTTTGAATTGTGCCAAAAACATGCTAGATGCACTCTAAATTCTGGCAGGAATGTCAACATCTTAATTTTCCGTTGCAGAACGACAATTTTTTTGCTGAAAATGATAGATTAGGGTGTGTAGAGTAAGAATCTGCCGGGTGCCACCTGGGTATCCTTGAGCATTTTGAGAAATCCAAGATGGCGTCGCCATAAATGATAATTATCTATTCAACCCTATATTATCAAACTGTGGAGTTGCTAGATATACTATAGGACCCAATGAACAAGTGCATGACACTTGTAACATTGAGTCATACTCCAAATTCAAAATGGACGCCAAATCTAATAATTTTAAAATATGCCCTATAACAGCAAATACCTACGATAAAAATAAACACGAAGTACTTAGATTATGTTGTTAGGCACATTAAATGTATTTCTGATTAAAGTTGTACCGTGACGTCAATCAATATGGCAGCCAAAAACATGAATATATTCTAAAAAAACAATTGGCACAAATTTCTAAATATTACCTTAAAATATAAATTATTGTGTCAATGAAACAATTAGAAATGTACCTATGATCATAACCAAGTGATACCAGGTAATCCCGATAAATAAAAATTGGTCAAATTATAAATTGCGTGCAATATTTGTGAAACAATGTAATTCCTATGGTATTTTGACAACTTCGCACCATATTAGTTTTATTTCGCTTTTGACGCATTTAAAACAAATTGAAATGGATCTAGTAACTCCATATTTTGATAATATAGGATTGAATAGATAATTATCATTTATGGCGACGCCATATTGAATTTCTCAAAAGGCTAAGGATGCCCAGGTGGCACCCGGCAAATTCTTATTCTGCACACTCTAATCTATCATTTTCAGCAAAAAAATTGTATCCATACTCAATACGGTCACATGAACGTTCTCTCTATGTGTATCCTTTGAGAATCCCGAGAAGATTTTGTAAAACTATTTTGTATTTCTTTTTAATTTGGTGACGTATGTACGTATTTGTTCGTGTACGTACAAGTACGTCATTTTCGGCACTGTAGTTTTGACATGTGTATAGTTTCGTTGAATTATTAAAATGCGTTTTCTGGGGTATGGGTTGCCCTCCCCATCAAGACAGTATCCACTCAAGTATTAATACCTGGAATCATTTCCGAAATGTGTACTAAATTTTCGTGAACCGAACCAAAATATTGAAGTTATGACATCAAACAATTTGATCTAGTCAGATCCTTCTTAAAGAGGCACTGGCACATTTTCACAAAATATGAAATTTCTTCAATTTGATCGCAAATTATAGTTTAAGCCATTGGAAGAATAGTGATATTTTTCACATATAATAATAACATGTATACCCCAAAACAGTAAATTGTGGGCTAACTTTAAGTTTGCCGTAACTTTCATCAACAAATAATGTCTTTTACATGAATATCATATATAGAATCGTACTCATTGATATTAAAACCACAACGGTCACAGACCGGTCAAACAGGGTTCATGCCATGGGAATCAGGCTCCGGCCTGTGTTTTCTTGTGTTGAACGCCATTTCCGTCGTCTGCTGAAAAATGTCGCCGGCGACATTAATTACAAAAATCGCTCTGTTTGCCCATAAGGTCAATGATTTGCTTTTAAACATTGCAGGTGAGGGCTAATACATATCAAGACTTTACAACCATGCAAAAATATCAATTTTGAAAAATCGTGAGGGCGCACTATTTTTCAAATGTGTCAGTGTCTCTTTAATTTGTTAATTAATTATATATTTGTATATTTTGAACTTATATAGACAGAAAAAAAAATTGTTATTCTCCCTCACAAGGTTTAAATAAAGACAGACAAAAGGAGAACATAAAATAGGTATACCATTTTTTAGTGTTTTACTTCATCGCTCCATTCGTTGTGCATTTGTGTTCGTTACCTCACACCTGGCACTGACATGAAGTTGGCTTTACCTATATCAACAAGAAACAGAATATGTATGGAATAATTATGATAATTTATTCTGAAAAATGTTCATTAACATAAACACAAAGTAATGATATTCAAGGAATCAGTATTAATTATAACTCCATTTTGTCCACTGTTCATAACGTAACCTCATGCAGATCTGACGTTTTCTTTATCACTGGACAGAAGTGAATAGCAGTGAATGTATTAAGCAGTCCGAAGCCATGCTCCGCATGGCCAAATTAATACGAAAAATCTAAGTATAGACCGTATTCAATATGACGTCAGCCACCAGACATGTTGGTGGACAAGATGCATACATTCCAGGACTACAATACATTAAGCTGTCAATCGATCCATGTTTAGCGATTGCTTTTTTTTTTTTTTTTTTTTACCTTTTACACGCGCGCGTAAACACTTGCGCGACGACGCACTATCTAATATCGTCTCATATAAGATAGGCAACAACCAATGATATTGCGTGTTTGCTTACTAGACCCCGCCCACTGAATAAGAATTGCTTTTAAACATTGCAGGTGAGGGCTAATACATATCAAGACTTTACAACCATGCAAAAATATCAATTTTGAAAAATCGTGAGGGCGCACTATTTTTCAAATGTGTCAGTGTCTCTTTAATTTGTTAATTAATTATATATTTGTATATTTTGAACTTATATAGACAGAAAAAAAAATTGTTATTCTCCCTCACAAGGTTTAAATAAAGACCGACAAAAGGAGAACATAAAATAAGTATACCATTTTTTAGTGTTTTACTTCATCGCTCCATTCGTTGTGCATTTGTGTTCGTTACCTCACACCTGGCACTGACATGAAGTTGGCTTTACCTATATCAACAAGAAACAGAATATGTATGGAATAATTATGATTATTCTGAAAAAAATGTTCATTAACATAAACACAGAGTAATGATATTCAAGGGATCAGTATTACTTATAACTCCATTTTGTCCAATTTTCATAAACAGAGGTTACATCCAGATTGTAAGTAACCTCAGATCTGACGTTATCTTTATCACTGGACAGAAGTGAATAGCTCTGAATGTATTAAGCAGTCCGAAGCCATGCTCCGCAGGGCCAGATTAATACGAAAAATCTAAGTATTAGTGGCTCAATATTTATTTTATGAAGTTTAAAAGTGTAAAATGGATTTGTCACCAAGATCCGTCTCATCAAGTATTTGCAACAAACAATTGATTATGAAAGGCTAAAACTGATTCTTTTTGGTTTAGAAGTTGATTGGCAAAAGCCATCAATTTTATGATTTCAGAGGTGAAAGACATTGTCTATAGGCTATAGGGTTCGAAAATGTATCGTTTGTGTGGTCTTGAAATATTGATGATGTTGCGGGGTCAATTGTAACAGACTAGTTACTGATTTTTCCTGTGATTTGTAAAGTTTCTGTTACAATTGACCCCGAGAAATGAAAACAATGCCGTTTTCGTATGTAAATATTTCTTTCAATATGTAAGCTGATTTCGAACCCAGCCCTGAGCCAATCATTCGACAGATTAATAAACAAATACATTTCAATAAAAGTTTTACTTTTGAAAGATTTATTTTGAATGTTATAATTGACCCCGCACGCGTTTTAATTGCTCCCACCACGGAGCTTCACGGGGTAATTTTTAAATTAAAATTTGACTTTATCTTTTCAAATGATCACAGCTCGAAAGTCCTGAAGAACTGGGTTTTACGTTTACTCCAAACTTTGGCAACTCAGCCGAGAGGATTAATTCAGCAAGGCACCGATAACGTATATTCTGCGGATTTGTCAAAAAGTGTTACAATTGTCCCCGGTCTCCTCTACATTTTAATTTAAGTATACAATTCTGAAAAGCTCAAATCAGAAGGATACTAGATACGTAGAAGATGAAAATGATAAACGGATGTGTGCAAATTATACAGGGTGTAACTTATTTGTTTTCATTATTTATTTTTATATTCCGTGGTTATTCTTAAAGATCTCAAGTGTGAGTCAAACATAGAAATTAAATATGGCACGGAAATGGTTTTAAATAATTGAAATCATTCACCCAATGTCTACATAGCAAAAATATAGGGTAATCATAATTATATATAGCTCAATGGGCGAATGGAAAATCGAAATAAGATTTAAGATAATTGAAATCATTCACCCAATGTCTACATAGCAAAAATATAGGGTAATCATAATTATATATAGCTCAATGGGCGAATGGAAAATCGAAATAAGATTTAAGATATTTTAGGTAAGTGATAATTCCTTTTTTTTTTTTTTTTTTTTGTGTTACAATTGTCCCCGGTCTCCTCTACATTTTAATTTAAGTATACAATTCTGAAAAGCTCAAATCAGAAGGATACTAGATACGTAGAAGATGAAAATGATAAACGGATGTGTGCAAATTATACAGGGTGTAACTTATTTGTTTTCATTATTTATTTTTATATTCCGTGGTTATTCTTAAAGATCTCAAGTGTGAGTCAAACATAGAAATTAAATATGGCACGGAAATGGTTTTAAATAATTGAAATCATTCACCCAATGTCTACATAGCAAAAATATAGGGTAATCATAATTATATATAGCTCAATGGGCGAATGGAAAATCGAAATAAGATTTAAGATATTTTAGGTAAGTGATAATTCCACAAGAAGCTTCAAGCACAAATTAAAGGGACACCATGACATAGATAAATATTCAGACACAATGAAATGACCCTTACTGAAATCACTTCCGCAAATTTGAAATAATTTGTGTGGTATACATTTTGTAAAAAGAGAAGAGTAACTAATTACATCAATAACAGCACATTTTGTTTTTAACGCCCCCAATTTCCAAATGTTTTTAGATTTTTGCACAGTTGAATCGGTAATTGGCTAGTAAACTACACCTTTGAATGGTACAGCTCAAAATTCTGTATGTGTCGCAAAAGAATGAATTTTGTAATTAGAATAATTAACATTGGGGATCTCCGATAATAATTCAACGGGAAATTGCGCTATGTACATGTCTACGCTCTTCCATTAGTTGTTCCGTCGGTTCATTTTCGTGAGGTGCCACTATTTCATTATGAACGGACTTAACATTGGCGTTTCCAGCTCCGCCGTTAAATTACAATCGGGATCCCAATTCTAATTACACAATCGTTTCTTTTATGACAAATACGCAGTTTTGAACATTGCCGTTCGCAGGTATAGTTTACTAGACAATTACCAACACAACTGTTCAAATATTTCTAATTTGAAAATTAGGGGGCATTCTTCAAAAAATGTGCCATTATTGCTTTAATAGTTTTTTTCCTTGTAAGCTTCACTTCTCTGCCACAGACAGCCAAGGATGCTGACATTACTGCCAGCATTTTATCAAATTTGAAAAGCATGCAAACATCAGCTCAAAAACCATGCTACAGGCAGTGTAAACTCTGGCAATTTTCCGTGACATGAATTGCCTGTAACTTAACTCTTTATGTTTTTACTGTTTTAGAATGTAAACATCCAAATTGTTTTCAAATTTGTGGAAGTGATAATTTCGTTATGTCTGAATTGTTATGCCATTAGGCCTATGTCTCTTTAAATATTAACTAGTACGCATTTTGAAGATGGGTGTCAAAACGTGTTTCTCATGGCAAAACTCGAGCCTATTTTTGTACGTTTATCAGCACAAATCAATATCATATCAACCTATTGTGTATTTTTGGTATTTATTGCCAAGTCCTTAACAACATATAACTTGATTAAAACTTTGGAGCTATCTCTGTTTACGTCAAAATTGCGCGAGACAAAATGAACTTCAAAAGTTGATGCAAAACCTAATTAAATCACAATTAGACATATACTATAGTGATTTATTTTTAAATATTTAAAAATATGAAACGTTGCCGCTATCATTCATGACAATGCAACCTATAAGATTTATACTTTCAATGTGGCAACACTTGAAAGAAAAGTGTACTGTAGCCTATATGCTACTCCCTAATCGGCTCCTCATCTGACCAGGGGAGCTTTTTACCGAGCATCACCTTATTTTAAAAGTCAGTCCCTGCAATAGCTACATTGTGGGAGTTTTACTTAAAGATCTCTTAAAAAGACACTTTTTAAGACATTTTTAAAGATTTTTTCATTTTTTTTTTTTTTCATTTTTTTTTCGAGTTTTACTCACTTTTCTTAGCCAAGAGGATTGCGCCGCAGGCCTATAAAGTTACTAAACTAGAAATATCCTCTTTTCTACTCTTACGGAATAAACCTCAATTCTAGATTACGGTTTATTCCTTTAATATAGGACAATTCGTAACATAGTAACTCTAGTAAAAATACTCCCACAATGTAAGAAAATGCTCCCAAAATGTAAAAATACTCTCAGAATGTCTCTTTATACTTCACACACACACACACACACATACACACACACATATGTATATATATATTATACAATTTAGGGCCTATGTGAGACTGTGTGTGTTTGTTAATGTCAGTTTGTGTGTGTTTGAGCGTTTTCAAGAAACGTGCTACACTACAAAAATCTTACGGAATTATTAAGAGGTTGATAACTCAATGCAAGAGTTTAAGCGATGCAACCTTAAGCCAAAGGTATACCAATCCAAATTCAAGACCTCATCACCGGGAACTGTGACCACGCATGCCAGGTAGCCGATGCCGAGTACGCGTGCATTTTGTCTACTTCCTGGTGTCAAATCCTTTCGACCAGTGACACAAGGCGCACAGAAAATTAGTTCGCTTCCCCTTCCCGTCGCATTAGATCCATTGGTATTGTTGGCACTAACCATTTTCTCAAATCTTAATACGACCATAGATGGATCTGCGTTCCTAACGACATTCAACTGCATTTGCCAGTTTGTACTTAAGACTAACGAATAACCTTTTTCTCTGAAATCATTTGCTTGTAGTGTGTAACTTTTGGGATACGCATCTTTTCATGAAAAAAACATATAATTATTATGTACTTATTAACTAAAGTCTATGAAATATATAACGCAGTAAAATAAATAATAAGGCAGTGTTTTAATTTCGGGCATGACATACTTGAAAATGATTTTTTTCCACCACACCCCCACACTATTATCTCGACATCCTCAGAACATGAAGTATAATTTCCAAATATCACAAAAGCAACGATTTTTGTGTGGAAAATAGGGCGAAAATCCAATTTTTCACACACACACATATCGATTTGGTAATTCCATGTTAATGGAATTGTCCAAAACAACTTTTTGATGTAACAACTCACAGACAGATACAACATAACCAAATGTGGTATTAAATAAAAGGGCTAATGACTGTGATCTAATCTTATGGTCTTTTATAGTAATATACAACCATTTTGATATCAATTATGTCCAAAATGATTTTGGAGCGAACTTGGAATTTTCCCTCCTTAAAAAAGTAACTCTTTTTACTCTGGCCCCCCCCATTTCTCACTTTCATATTAACAACATAGTTTTTCCTTTAACAAAAAAACCCCTTGTCTTACCAAGGGGGCCCCCAGTGAACTTCGCTACGGTGCGCTCAAATGCCAAAAACTTTCGAAAAAAGCTTCTAGGAGGTATCGTTCTTCTTCAATCCTTTGCGGTCATTTTTTGCGAAAAAAATGTGAGGTATCACCTTCACCGGGTTAGGGTATGCCGTCACAGTCTAAGGGTAGGGGGGTGTTGCCACTCAGAGGATATTTATGGTTCATTTTTGAAAATATTATGCACATAATGCTCTAAACACTCTTTTTTAGTAAAAATACGCCAATTCCATCCTTTATAGCTAAAACCCCGCATGAAAAAATAAAATCCGATAGTCCTTATTCCTACGTTTTTTAGCGCAAAATTGGATTTTCGGCCAATGGTTTCTGTGGAAAATACCAATTTTGCCGACTCGCGGTACTTGATGACAATCATTGTGACGCCCATACTAGGTATGTTGGTCCTTTTTTGGTATCAATGGAAAGATGAGGACCATGCTATCCATTGGTATCAAAATCATAAGCAAATCGTTGCTTTATAGAGTTCTCGATGGGGGTGTAACCACCCCCCCCCCCCCTTGGTAAACCGTGTTTACACAAAAATGCTTTGTAGACTGGTTTAACATGCCGACAGGTTGTCATTATTTACTGAAAACCAACTAACCTTTCATTCATCTGATTGACGTTTTAGAAATATGTGAGGACCAAGCATGTCCAAATGTAACGACGCGAGTCACGAAAAACGTAACGCGAGTCACACAACCCTAAAGGGGATCTTTGCTCTGTTATACATGGTATCCCTTAGTTTATTAACTTCTGAACTCACCTACTCTTTTGAGGATGTAACGCTGGAATGAAAATCCTATAGGTGTCTTTTTTCATGTAACGCGAGTAGTACATTAGTTCCTACATATTACTTAGTAAATTCACACATTGAGTTTTGTGATTTTGTATATGGGACCATAAGTATACATGTAGAGAATATGAATCACCAAACCTTGTTCAGTTTTACAGTTGTATTATATGACCTTTGCACGCCCGTGTGTTTTGGTGTTTTTTTTTTTTTTTTTGTGAAAAGGTAAATGCGATTAAACATGGAATTACCCCTTTTCATGCCGTTTTAAGCTTTTAAAATGGTGACAAAATGACTATGTTTATATAAACGTGCGATTTAGAACCTACTTAACCTTAAGTGTCCCAAGGGGGTCCTATTAACCCCACATTGATTTTTTTTGTTTGCGTTTCTCGGTTACGCAGTCAAATTTCAAGGAGTTTTTTGGCTAATTGTAATGATTTACGATTACGCTTCTCCTGATACAAAAAAAACAAATTCAATCCGTCCACGGCTTCACTTTGAAATAATTAGTTTGGGTCCCTAGGACCCCCTTCCCCGTGCCTAACGGAAGTGAAAAAATCAATATATTTTACTAATTAAATAATTGTAATTAAATCTTGGGATTTATTTGCTACCTTAGGAGGCAATTAATACTAATTAATAATACTAAATGCCTTTTATTATGCTGATGCATCAATTTTAATTTTGTTCATGAAAGCCGTGCTTCCTACTTTGTAAAAAAACAATCTCCAATGGGAAAGACCAAGGTGAATTTGAAGTTTACGAGAAAAATACAAGATTGGTATAAATTCGGCTATAATATTTTGCAATGTTATTTTTACTTAATTGGTTATTCTATAGGTGGATAAATGAATTATTTTGGTTCAACAACTATTTGGAGTTGCTGAGATGAAATTGCGCACTACTCTAGTCTTTTTCGGAGAGTGGACATTTCATGAAAATAGTCTAGCCCAGTATAGGTCAAAGTTTGGACTTTTCATTTTTTATTGGGGGTATTTGGTTCTACGTGACCCCCATTACTTGTGTTAGTGTCATGATCAAACTCCCAAGGGAAAGTGGTGTTTATCTGGGTTGGGACCCCCTTGGCACTACGGAATGTTTAAGGCCAATGAAAGTCAAGTTACGTTTCCCGTAAACATGTTTTGCAATTAATGAGGCACTATTTTCATTTTTCATTATTCATTATTCGTAATTTTTGAAGAAACAAGCCAGTCCAACCTTCAAGCAGTCGGCTACATAGCTACAATATTGTGTAAAAAACCACACCCTACTTTAAAAAAAAAATGATTTTGCAAAACTGTTCTTTGGTTTAAAATTTACTAAAATCACATTCAATCAGTGCATCACAAAAAACCTTGATTTTTCTTTAAAAATTTAAAATTCCAAATAAGGACTTTTTAGGGATTTCATTTCCGCATCTCAAAAACGCGAGCATATACTCAACGCGGCCGCGGGGCGGGTTACGGGAACATACCTCGCTTTCATTCGCCTTAGCTTGGGCACTTAGTGTCAAATGTTTGCCGATCTTTCCAAAATGGACATCTTGATGTACCATTTATGTTTCTTGGTGGCATAAACACCCCCATATCGACTTGACGTCACAATCCCCAAGTGAAAGTGCTACCTTCACTTTTTTTCCGCTAACTTTTAACATTTTTGGGCACGTGGTAAAAATAACCCATCCCTGTAAGAGAGGGTGAAAGGCTTAACGGAATTCTATGACTATTATCTTTATTACATTTTGAAGACAAAGTTACCGTCAACGAGACAACGGCTATGGCAAGCCATTAAGGCCATTAACGTATGCTGCACTGCACGCGTTGCGAAAAGTACAACGCGTTGCGACATTTCGGCAACGCGTTGCGACATTCATCATCCATCAGCAACGCGTTGCTGTGGTCGTCCCAATCAAAATCATTAATTTCTGTGACGTATTTCAAAAAATTAGCCCCACAAACCTTTGCCTAGATACTTGCAACGCGTTGCGAAACCTTCACACGCGTTACGAACCTTCACAACGCGTTGCTAGCTTCACAACGCGTTTTGCCAGCTTCACAACGCGTGCTAAGGTTAATTAGAGCCATAAGGGTCTAACGTTTGCCCGCATCGCGTTGTGATAAAGTAGCAACGCGTTGCGACCATTTCGTCAACGCTTTTGCGGCCACGGCCAATCAAAATCCATGGATTCTGTGATGTATTTCAAAATGATCCCACCGCGTTGCGGCAAACGTTTTGACCCGTATGGCTTTCACAACGCGCGGCAAGCCATCACAACGCTTTGCGAGCCTTCACAACGCGTTTGTAAACTTCACACGGTTGGGAAGGCAATAAGGGTCTAACTTATTGCTGCAACGCGTGTTTGTGAATGTTTGTAAATCGCGTTGTGCATGGGTCGCAACGCTAGTAGGGAGATTTATATTTTTGAAATACGTCACAGAAATTCATGATTTTTGATTGGACGACACCGCAACCGCGTTGCCGAAATGTCGGCACGCGTTGCCGAAATGTCGCAACGCGTTGCCGAAAGTCGCACCGCGTTGACGAATTCCGCACCGCGTTGATACTTTCTCACAACGCGTTGCGGCAATACGTTATGACCCTTATGGCTGTTAACCTTAGCAACGCGTTTGTGAAGCTTGCAACGCCTTGTGAAGCTCTCAAATGACGCGTTGTAAAGGTTTGCAACGCGTTGCAAAGTAGCTAGCACCGCGTTGTGGGTTCTATTTTTTTTGAAATCGGTCACAGAAATTCATGATTTATGATTGCCGACAAGCAACGCGTTGCTGAAATGATGTCGCCGGTTGCCGCAATGTCGCAACGAACGTTGCTACTTTCTCGCAACGCGTTTGCAGCAATACTGTTATGTGTGGCCTTTGTTGCTTGCCATAACCCTGCAGTAAACGACCGCGACCTATCTAAGTTAAGTACACAACGTGCAGAGGACACAGTTCTTATTCCAAGAAAAAATGAAAGTTTTGTTTTTCTTTTTCTTTCTTTCGCTTTTATTTTTTCTTTCTGTATCTGCTATTTATTCTTACCTTAAGATACGATCAACACCAGCGTGCCCTCAAAACAATTTTTATCATAAATTAAAAACAAATTCTTGAAATGTTTTATGTCTCAGAGTCCATAACCGTATAATGGCAATTACAACACGAAAACTCTGTATGTTGGGTGTATTTTTTAAGTCGTAATTCCATTTTTTTATTATTATAAACATTATTTTTTATATTCTAATAATTTAATAATCTTATTAACTGTTTATTTTTATTATAAATTTTCTTTCATATTATATACATTTAAATTTTTATGGTTAGTCTTCTTTATTATTTTGGTTTAATTGCTTCCAAAACGTCATTAGATAGCCTGTCAATTCGTCAATTCATTTTTATTTTTAAGAAAACCAAAAAATAATATTATATTATTAAAATTCCATTTTTTATCATTAAGATATGTATATATTTTTTATTATCATCAAGTAAATCTAATTTTATTAAATTATTATGGTTATTAATCAATTATATATTTTTATTCTTTTTGTATTTTTGCCCCCCCCCCTTGGTCGGTTAAGTGTTTAGGTGAATTTTTTTGGTGTAGATTGCTTCCAAAACAGTCATTATAAAATCCTATCCTCTCCAAACATTCCATTAATATACTCCGATAAATCTTTTAATTTTTAACATATTATTAAGATTCATATTTATTATTATTAGGTGTAGATGGCTCAAGACAGTCCCTATTATAGACCGTTAGTATTTAACATGTGTAGATGGCGTTCCAAACATCATATATAATCCTATCAGTTTCATTTCTTTATTATATTTAACATTATTATAATTTTTATTATTTTTATTATATTTTGGTTGTAGTTGGCTTCCAAACCAGTCATTATATAGATCCGATCCAAAACAAGTCATTTATATAATCCTATTAATTCTTTGGATTTTTAACATTATGGATTATGGATGATCATATTTATTTAAGTATTTAGGTTGTAGAGATTCCAAGACAGTCACTATTATAATTAAACCGTTATTATTTAACATGGTGTTTTTGGTAGAGGCTTCAAAAAAGTCATTATTCATCCTATCAGTTCTTTTTTTATTTTAAACATATTTCTTTATTATTATAAAAAATCTATATATTAATATCGGGTCTGTGTGTCTGTCTGACCGTGTCTATTTTCTCAGAGACCAAGGGTCGTGCGTTCCTGAAACTTGGTGGGTGGGTGGGTGACAATTGACCGTCCGAAGAACCGAGTTTGTATTGTTGTTAGTGGATCAAAAGGTCAGACAAGGTTCATTCAAGGTCAAAAAGGAGGGTAGTAAGGTAAAATGGGGTAGGTAAACATGGTGTATGAAATGAAACTGGAGGGGGGGGGGTTGTTGTGATGCCAAAAAATCTTAAAGGTCACGACAAGGACATCAGGGGTCAGTTCATGTCAATGGTGGAAACCGCGAAACCCGAGTAATAGCCTATAATAAGTATTATTACATTTAGATCGGTGAACATTAATGCGTGCATTTTGCGGTTGAAGGTGGAAAAACCATTTGCATCTAGATCTAAATAAAAAAAAAAGAAAGACCAAATTCAGTATCAAATATCGAAAGTATGGACCAGACTTACTTAAAATTTGGCATCAGTTTTGATACCGTTGCCATGGCAACCAAATGCCAAACATGCTAATTTGCATAAATATGTATTTTTGGGAAACACAATATCTCAAGAACCACTGATTTATTAAAATCAAAATGCAGAAATTTGGTAAAATGACGGTAAATTATGAAAGATTTGGGGAAAAAGTGCCTAATTAATATGCGCATAGCTAATTTATCAACTTTGCTAAAATATTATTTTTGTTAGGTTCGGGTCATAGAGCAACTTAAAGGCCGACTCAGAGATTTCGAAAAATATATTTTTTGTAAAGTAATTGAAAATAGTAAACTAGAAGAAAAGATACTCACCTAAAATGCTCAATTCCAAACTTATAGATGAATCGGATTTTTCGTTTTCATGCAGTACACACATGTGTACAGTATAACAGTGCATAGGATACCGTGTATAACAAAATTTCCGGATCCAGAATTTTTAAACAAAGTTGTGATTTTCTATATGAAGGACTTCGATTTGAGCCAAGTTATTTCACACAGTGATTATTATATGAACAAGCATTATGTATATGCAAAAACATGATTTGTTTGAAAAATGAGGGCGCCCTCCCCGGGAAATCTCTGAGTCAGCCTTTAAGTAATACATGGTTATTTTTATGTTTTTTGAAGCAAGTTATAGTATATTCAACCCATCGTGTCACCTCTAGCACTTTTCCGAAGGTATTGGCATTGAATTGTCAATTTCGAATTTTGAGTACGAGTTATTAGAGTCACGATTTTCAAGTTTTTTAAGTTTTTTTTTTTTTTTTTTTTTTTTTTTTTTTTTTTTTTTTTTAAATTCACAACTTCTGCATCACGTTATACTTGCCAAAAAGATGTGCTTTGTTAGTAGAAATGTGACAATTGGTGAAGCTTGAAGTTGTTAGTGTGAGTAGGGTATTGGGGGTCTACATGTTTTGGGGGAATGAGAAAGGGCGAGGTGTGGCCGTTGGTGAAGTCGTGCAATGTACATTACAATTTTTACACTGAGAATGTTTGCATGTATTAGTTTTCATATAACAAATGGTCGTTAAGGAAATATGTCAAGATTTGTCAAGCTCATTGACTAAATTCCTAAATATATTACACATACATCACGAATTCTCCGAAAAAATAATACAAGTTGATGTAAAATTAACAAAAATAGAGGCATTTTATTTTTTGCTTTGTTGACACATACGAAGAAAACGGGCGGATTTTTTCGCCACGGCTTCATTATCAAACAGCGCCCAATTTTGCTCTCCTAGTGACGTCAAAGTGATGACCCAAAACATCGTGTTGACTCGATTGTTATTGCTGACAACGTAATATTGAGGGAATTAAATGAAGTAATAATAAAAATTAGAAAAAAACGTTACAGAAGTACATATTTGTTTCATTTCGTTTGTGTTTAAATTATTAGTGAAGTGGCAAAAACACTGCGATGATCGATGGTCCACAAACGACGTTCGTCGTAAATTATGGATGGTCAGCACTTTGACGTCACCATTTGCATGGCGATGGGATTTGTCGGAATCGTTTTCGAGTACAGCTATGGGGCGGAAAATTAAAGGGGAAAATACTCAACAAATGTGGACAATTTCAACTATTTTGATTTATATGTAATCTAGTTACTTAACGCTTTCCATGCATACCAAATTCCAATATTCAGAATCAGGACATATTTCCTTTAAATAATGTATTCATTAATTATAAAACTTTCCTTTGTTTTACATAATTGTCATGCATATTTTGAGCAGACATGATAGTGAGACGTTGCATGTTTGAATTACTCTTCATCGCATGTGCGTAATACCTATATCATGGATAAAATCTCTTTCAGAATCAGAAATCTTGCTATGACACCAAGAGTGACCCCTCGAATAAACAACGGCACTCTTTACAGCACACAATCACTGGAACTTCGAAAATGGTATTCATTTCAGTTCTGCACGCCCAATTCATAATTTGGAGTCTCCAAAATTCAAGTTTCAAAAACTCAAAAATTCTGCTGATTTGACAGTTTCGAGCTCAACTCTCCCAAATTTCAAGTCACAGACCCAAAACTTGCAAATCATTATTTGTGAAATTCCAAGTTTCAAACTCAAAATTTGATAATTTTGAGATTTCGAGTCCGAGACTCAACATTTGGAAACTGACGGATTTCGAGCAGCAGTCTAAGTTTCTAGAATTAGTAAGCTGTAAAGAGTACATGTGCTTATGTGAGGGGCAAGCCTGGTGTGATATGGGTTTGTTGTGAGATGTAACATATTATTTGTACTTCCATGATATAATTAATGCACAAGCATGAAGTTAAGGTGGAAAACTCCATTTAGAAGGCTAAAATTATTCTTTTTTTAAATTATAACTATGAGTAGAGCTACAGTTCACCTTTCATTTGGCTTTTAGTTTGAAAAAGGTATGGTTCAAAAGTTACACAAGATAAAGTTGGTAATTCGGAAGGCACTTATAGTCATTTGATTGAAATTGCCACTGAAAAAACAACAAACTACATTAGAATTGATTCTTATGTCTTTATTGTTTTTCAAATAGGCCGAATTTAATAAATTGCCATTCAAAATGGTACTCCTAACATCATAGCAGTTTTTCTGAAGACTTAAGTTTATTTTATGTCCTTAAAAAAGTTGTAGGACCTAATTTGCATAAAATTAATTAAAATAGCATTTCTAGACTTTTAAGTTTATATCCCGAAAACCATTCAGAACCCGGAAGAATTGTGGTCGGCAAATTTAATATCAATTTTGTTCCAGCATTGCTATTGATAAACCCATTCTTCGTAGCTCTAAACATCCCAGTGTTTCTAGATACTAAGATCTGGTCATCACAAAATTGCTTGCTTACTCACCATATTTTTTTGCCAAGTCATTAATAGGAGTTTTTACTAAGCTTAACTCCCTAAGTTTTCCAGTGCACGTTCACATTTTGACTACTTTCACCCAGAAACTTTCACATAGCACCATCAGAAACCTGTCAAGTCAATTCCAGCAGTGGGGGTTTTTCTAGTTTAAAGCAATAAATGTGAGTGCTTTCTCTCTAAAAAAAAGTGATTTTAAAGTTACAGCCAAAAAGGATAAATTTTGGTGCCCTCGTTTCTGATTGGTCATGGTTTCACGAAATAAAATTTACTCTTGTCCAAGATCAAGCCTGGGCCTACTTAGAAGAATAAAATCATTGTGCTCCGCCCTCTTGTACTAGAAAACACTGTACTTGAAGTTGGGCATGCCTCATTGTATAGTGTTACTGCAGTATTTTTTCCAAACACTCAATTGGCGATGAAAATAACATATTTTATCTCTTGTTGTAGCTAGAAATAATCATCAAAGTCTGATCACATTCTTTTTCGCCTGCCGGTTTTTAATGCAGGCAGACACAAGAGATCACTTTGGTCCGCCGGTTTTTGTTGTAGTCTGTTGTCTGTTTGTAATGAATTCCTCTGGTGTTGTGAAAAGGTTAACATTTGGCTGTATATCCTCATACTTCATGGAATGTAAACCAAACTTGAGTCATGGTGCAATGTGTAGATTCTCCTCATTTGTGATGAGGCCAAAGGTACATACAAGGTCAAAGTTCCTATCAGGTCCACTTGAAAATGTAAAATGACCTGAATTGAAAGTTGAAGTTCAACTGAAACCAACTTGTTGATATGGCTATTACACATGGCAAACCCTCATTTGTTTTATGAAGGTCACATTGTCCAGGTCAAAGGGTATATGAGGCCCATCATTCACAACCGCGACGGCAGTCGACACTATCGTTGTCCGAGGACCGCGCTATTTTTTATATTGTTCTAGGTCACACATTTGGATGTCCCCTTGCCTTTTTGGCACAACAAATGTTTATCTGGAGCACTTTCACAACTTTCTTTGCAGGGTTCGCTAAGGCAAAGTGCGTGCTGCCAGGTTAGACCAGATAAATGTTTTTTTTTCAAGTCTTTCATTTATATTCGGTCATAAGCTTACTTACTCTACACTCCAGCAGTTCGTGTTTCCCTGTGTCCAAATGTTTCTCCAGTGCGTTATCAACTTCAAATGTTCTGATGCTCCCGGTTAAAGAGACAGAGGACCATTTCATTCAAGAAAGAGCGCCCCCATTTTGGTGGTCGCACCTCCGTTTTTTTTTTTGCATATTTGGAAATTCTTACAAACGTATTAGAGCGCACTGAAGTGAATCAGCTGAATACGCCGTCTTTATGTAATAAGATGGTGATTAGTATTTTCTGTCGTGCATGACAGAAATTCAAATATGGTTTTCTATGGGGATGGATTACGCTAGTCGGCAGTTCAAAACAGGTTTACGGTTTTATATTTGTACTTGTGTGGTCCAATAACCTCGAAACATTTCGTTAGCGGGTCTAAAATAACAGCCGCCTCCGTGCAATTTGAGATAAATTGTATCCTCAAATAAATTTCCTCCTACTGTCACTTTAAGTGCACGGGAACACCTGCCCTGCCCAGAATCGTAGAAGCTGGCAATGGTCATTTGGATATTTTTCATTTGTTCGAAACTCACTCACTAGAGAGATCCGTGTGTGGTGGTGCTTTTTGTTACATAAGACTCTGGTATGGGAACAACTTCTTAATTTCAAATATATGCCCCCGCACGAATTGATACTTTGCCCATCCTCACAGTTGTTAAAACACCTTATTTTTATGAATTTTTCATGTGCAATCTGTCGTCGGGCTTGCCGTCATCTGCCGCCGTCTGTAACATCATACCCCGATCTAATCCAGGCGTGGCAATAAGTTTTTGGGGTGTCTAATAATTATAATCGGGCTGTTTTGATATTAGTATGTATCGGGTGCGCATGGCTACAGAGCGCAATAGCTCTGTAGCCATGGCGCGTATGTTCAAGGGTATTAATGTGTGTAGAGATTTACTTTTTTTTTGCCGGGGAAGTTTATCTGAGTTTTGAGTTATTCACAGGGTACTTTAAAACAGAGCATGATTGATTGGAATTTTGAAGTGCCACGAATATTTAAATCTACATGGGGGGAAAACCGTTATTGGGAAATACACTGTATTTGCAGACGGGGGTTAATCCATAACCCGACGGATTTTGAAACCAATATTTTTTCTTAATTTAATCATGATATTACTAATAATCTTTTGCACCTAGGTTTAAGAGCTGATTTTTTTAATGGTCACTGGGACCGTATACTCTGCCATAGTAAATGCATGTAGCAGTATCACAAATTACCGTTTGAAATGCCCAAATCGAGGCAGATCGTGTCCTAACCTCCCTGTTTTAAAAGCAAAACCACATTTTTATAGTCTCACAGCTTGATCGATTACGCCGTGACAACAGAGTTACAGAATGCCTTGCTGCTTAGCCGTATTGTAGTTATAAACGGTAACGCGATGAATAGTGTGTGTTCACGTGTCATGTACCAGGTCACGTGTCAAGGCACATGTAATCAGTTTTTGCTCTTCGGTGGCGACCGATATTATACATCCGAACATGTTAAATCAAGGTCGTACTGACCCTCTAACCCAAGTGCTATTTTTTTTCAAAAAGACAACCGTTTATTTTATGTCTAAACAGTACAAAAATTTACCTTTTGCCTACTGATCAAAAACCGACGTAACGATGACGATAAACGGTTGTTTTTTTTTCCGAATGTAGGGATTACTACGGTCATTTTTATACCTGAATGGGTCCCCCGAAGCAAATCATAAACCCAATCATGCCGTGACGGGGGGTCATCATCTTTATTGTTTTTTTGTATTTAAAAATTGGCTTTTATTCGCATAATAAAATTCCTTTTTAAGATTCACATCTGTAATATTGTCTTTAATAATTAATAATTCAATGTCCCCGCATGAATGTGAAAAAGAGAATGGGTCCATAAGTCTACAAACTGAAAACGAAGTCAGCCGGCTAAATACCCTTACCGTGGACTTAATGAGCAGACGGATCCCCGTATAAGTTAGTACAGGCTTAACAGCCACTTGCGCGCGGGCACTGCGGGGGGTTTATCGGTCTAGACGACACTTGCACTGACGACCTTATATCTACCGCTGTGACAGACAGGTCAAGTCTTTACCGGCCCAAAGCCAAAGTCAATACTCGGTGGTATTTTTACTTTTTCGCTCTTATTCTCCCGAAAACCTGAAAGTACTAAACTCTCTCTCTTCCCAGTTATTTGCCTACCCCCCGGAATACTACTGATCAAAGTCTCTCTAGTCCTTAACCTCTTTCTAAATCACTTCAACAAAGGTTTAATAACTAAAGGTAAACGTCCTAACTAGATCCCATAATCCAAAATGAATGAAACTTGGTATGTGGTAGTGGTAAGTGCAAGTATAACCCATGCAAATTTGTCCCTGCATTATTTTTTTTGTACATAATTAGTGCACGCAATTGCATATTGCTCCGATTGGCTCATTGCTAACAAGTCCTCACAAAAGTGTTTCTACGAGACTCCGAGTGGCCAACATTTGACAAAAATTGGTATGTGGAATAGCGGATGCAAGTAATTTTATACCCATTATTGTTGTCAAATCGTCATTTCTGCATATTTAATGACTTATTTGCATATTTTGGTTCTGAATTTTGGCTCATTACTAAAAGGTGAACTTCTAACAAATCCCAATATCCAAAATGAGGAAACATGTATCGGGAGTAGTGAATTCAAGCATACCCTAAAACAAACAAGTACTGTGTCCATCAATATTTTGTGCATATTAATGAGCTCAATTTGCATATTTTTGCTCTGATTGACACTTTAATAAAAAGGTAATACGCGATCTCAATATCCGCATATATGAAAGTTGGTATGTAGTTTAGTGGTGGATGCAATACCCATGCACTTGAATCATTATTTGTGCATTAACTAAGGAGTTTAACCTTTATATGTGCTCTGATTGTTTCATTACTAAAAAAAGTGCACTTCTATTACCAGATCCCCAATGTAAAGCATTTCATTGAAACTTGGGTATGTGGGTAGCGGTGCTTACAAATAATACCCATGCACAGTGTCTTCACTATTTGTACATATTAATTGAGCTCATTTGCATAATTGCTCATCGGCAGGGGATCTTACTAGATGTTTTTTTTAACTTGCAGTATTTTTCATTCTGTTCAATCCATATTATGATAACAATGCCGTTTCATGCATCACGTTAGTGGAATTGATCATGTTTGGCTAAAATCTTGTAACATTATATTCTAGATACACTGAAAGCTTGACACATATTTAACAATGGAGTAGTATAATCACTATGAGGTCTCTTTAATAATTGATACCCAAATTTATTAATGTTCTTCTTCCAAGAACTCTGAATCTTTACTCGTGTACATCGTACCAATTTCACTCATAATACTGTATGAATAGTTAGGTTAAAAAACAACATATACAATATACATAAAAAAAATAAAAAAAGTGCCCCAAAAAAAAAAACAACCCGCAACACTTGGTGGCAGGCGCTAAGTTTAGAACAAAAGCACGTGACTACTTTATTCTTTGTTGTAAGTAGATGGACTGTTAGCCTAATCAGTTCCTGAAAGGTTCCATAAAGGTAGAATTACTAGGTTTTTAAGAGACTGACCCCCAACAATCATAACTCGCAGAAACCCCAATTTTACAAAAATGAGCTGGTTAACCACAATACTGGCAATGAAGAAAGAGGCAATAAATATTGATGCACTCAACAAGTTACTTGCCCAAATTCCTTGCAGAACGACTTCTACTGGGTCACATGAAGTGCATGTACTTATTATTATTTAAAACAACTGATATATAAAACTTAATTAAAAACATAATTTATTGGTGATAAAATATGTCAGAAGATCGAAAACTATGATAAGTCATAGACAAAGTCCACATTACATAAAATGATAAAGCGTTGGGCTGCAACTTGCTTATTATTCCGAAAAAGAATGTTCCATCCTCACTGTATTAAAATTAAAAGCTATGTTTTCAACCAAAACCCCAAGTAACAATATCAGTATATCATTCTTGTCATTAAATTTTGGTTCAGATAACTCTTTGTGTGCGTAACAAAATGATATGAATGATTAGCTCTAATCCATGCAGTCTTATTTGGACAATACGAGATTTTAAATTGTTGATCATACGTCCTAAATCGATCTTTAAGTGTGTAGAGCTGTGGATTACGAATGGAAACATTCATATGTTACTATTCGTGGCGACGCACCTCTCTTTTAAAAAAGGGGAAAATGGTGGTTGGCTTAGAGATTCATATTGGTGGGTCTGAGCGCAAAACTGTCATGCCGTATTTGTTGTTAATAGCTGCCTCGATTTGTGGTTAAATGGGGTCTGCAGGTTACTTGATTTCTGGGTCATATCTTTAAAAAAAATTGACTCTACCTTTCTGACCTTTTTCAGGGAATAGTAGCTAACAGTCCCATCTTAATACCTTACAAAACGAAGAATAAGTAGTCACGTGCTTTTGTGTTCAACTTATGGCGGCTTGCACCAAGTGTTGCGTTTTTTGTTGGGGGGGGGGGGACACCGTTAGATATGTCCAAGCAACATGATTTTATTTCTGTAGAAGACGGGCCCACAGCCTCCTCTCTCAGTCAAGTCATCATAAAATTTCACACTGCTGACCAAGTCAGAGTCGTTGGTTTCCCTAACCTTTACCCATTTTTGTGTCAAATTAAGGGAAAATCATAAACATAGAACATTGAAACAACTATGCCATTTAAAAAGTTTTTGTGAAAGCACATATACTTATAGGCTAGTATTAAGATGTTCATAAAACTTGTATTGGTTTTCCTTCATGGCGTTTTCCACTCTCGTCCATACAACATTGAGATGGGTGTTTTTGTCAAAACAGCATATTTTCAGTAACTTAGTGATTTTTCACGTCTCCTCCTACGAGATGGTCTAGAAAACACTGTGATTTTTTAGCCATATTTTTGAAATGGTTTGTTGTATGGGTCTACATTTTCAGTATGGTTCAAATTCGCTGACCCCCTTCTTCCTAGAATTTTGAGATATTACATGGTTTTCTCGTAGATAACTCTTAAGTGCATTCTCCATGTTAAAAATATTTTAGATGCTTTTGCAGACAAAAAGCAAGATTTAAATGTATATAAATTCAACACCATCGTGTCACCGAGAAAAGTTTTGGACACCGTCGATTAGTTGGGAGAGGAGGTAGAATGTGTGGCCAGAATTTACCTGTTTTCATGAACAAACTAGAAATCCTGCCCATGTCCAATTTCTACATAGATGTGTCAAAGACTTGTTGTTTCCTTCGTTATTCAAACAACGGCGGCCAAAAGTCATTAACATTCAACTCACCTAATTATATTGAATATCTTTGAATCATACGATTAGTAAAATGTTTCTGGAGAGTTAATGGTAGCTCTAACCAAGGGGTGAAGGCCCATTCAAAACGGCCGTCCGTGCTTGGCGCCTGAACAGTTGAAATTGCACGGAATAATTATTAGTTTGGGGTGCTTGTGTATACACACATAACTTTCAATTTCGTATACAAAACAATCCGGCAAATTCAGTTGTTGGATGTTGTGTCTATTGGGGTGGTTAAATTTTGGTCCTACCCATGGCCACATAAACGAAGAAATGAACGTCAGTCTTCCTTGCTTTAAATAAACCGCCTCAATGAAATTACATCTTTTACCTAAGCGCGACTTTGCATTATGAGCAAAAAATATGATCTTCCTGAGCACAATGATCCCGGTGCACTATTAATTACACCCCTGCCACCTCTCCAACCATACATCATTGTATCACACTACGATTAGTGTATATGCAAAGTCGGCACCCACAGTATGTGGAATAAGCGGAGGCACCATTACTTGTCTATTGTTGGTACTCTAGTTTTCTTTGTGGTCTGCAAAAAAACATTACTCAAAAAAGAGAACTATAATTTTCTAAAGATGACGTAACCGTTTGGCGTTATAACTCTTTGGCTATAAAATGCTTTACGTTTGAACTTAGAATAAACATAACTTTCATTAAGGCATATACTTGATTTTCTTTCTCTGCTACTGGATTAATGTTCCAATAAGACCAGGTAACAGCATGTTTGTAAACATGTAGGGCCTGGTATCTTGAAAATAGTTTCGGCCTGACGGTACACACTGGGCAATTGTATCGAATTACTATGGACCATAACGATCGCAGGAATGGATTCGCAGGCAACCAAAAGAAGTGACGTAGGATGTAACTGGTCTATAGATTAGCGCGGAATTTAATTTTCACCCACAATACATCCCTCTATTCAATGCCAATACCTTCGCGGAAAAGTATAGAGGTGACATGATGGGTTGAATGTTACTATAACTTGCTTCAAAAACATAAAATTGACCATGTAGTACTTAAGTTACTCTATGACCCAAACTAAAAAAATCAATTTGTCTGTTTGGGGACTGAACCCTGGATCTCTATCTACACCTGGATAGGATGTCTCCAGGCGTTGAATAAGCGAGCCGGCGAAGCGAAACCGGAAGTTGCACAGCATCCATTTTGCTCTACCAAAAACATTCACTCGGTTGCACGGGTTGCTATGGGAGGTATACAGTTGACTTTATAAAGTACTTTCTGTCAAAACTCTGAAAAAATATCAAGCGTTTGGAATTTGTATGGAGTATGTGCCCGTTTTGCCTGAAATTAACGGGGAGTGAGTAAACGAATGTATTCTAGGCAATTTTGGGACCGATTAGTGATGATACTGGACCGGGTGGGGGGGTACTCGACCCAAAATTGGGTACGGGTGTGCGTCCACCGGGTAAAAAAAATCCGACCCATGTTTTATAGTGACCCAAATATACAAAAATATGACCCATTTATATAGTTGGGTTCGAAAATTTCGACCCAGTAATATAGTTGGCTTGAATTCGCACCATTTTCATAGTAACCGTATCAAAATCAGCCCATTTCGTAGTAAACTTTTACTAAATCAGAAAATCCAACCATTTTCATGTGTTTTAGCGAAAATTGGAAAAATCGACCAGTTTCATAGTAAAATGCGACCAAAAATTGAAAAATGGACCACATTTATTTTAATAGTAGCAATGACCTCAAAAAGTGACCCATTCTTTTAGTAGCCTGGTGGGAAAAAATGACCCATTGTTATAGTAAAGGCTGAAAATGCTACCCCTATCGCGGCACCTATGTAACCCTACCCTTTTTCCACTGATACCCCCCCCGGGATACTGGTGGGTACACGTTGTAGCCTATACACTGTACAAACCTAGTTGTGCACTTGTATTGCACTGTAACTAGTCCTAGACTATGCCTGTGGCTCTAAATGCTAGAATAAATTCCAGGGAAATTACATTAGCATTTTCTGAGCTCTTTTGGGGGGGGGGCCTGGATACACATTAGAAATGGATCCATTATGGCCTAGATACTTTTTGATTTTTACATTTTATCACCAAACAGTGTCACTAAAAATCCCAAGGTCAAGGACCAAATTTCAGTGCCTTCCAATTTTAATTTCCAAGTTAATTTAAACAATGATTTTGTTGCAGTCTACTGATCCCATAGAGTGCATTATCTTTCTTCAAAGCGAGATTTATCCGATTGGGGGGGGGGGGGGGTGACATGCTATTCCCGGGGTTCTGAACTTGACCCCGATAAGGCGACATGACCGCTTTTCAGTGAAAATAAACCCCTATAACGGGAGTCTACCGGAGCCCGTTTTTGTTGAAATTATACTAGTTTTTGCAGGGTTTTGTTTATAAGGGGACAGAAAACCAAGGTTGTTGACTCCCGACAGAAATTTACAGTGTATCTAGCATGTTTGTGACACAATTCAAAAGCATTCAGAACAGCTTTAGTCATTGTACTTTCGGATGTAGTAAGCTATGATTCTGGCAAGTGAAAGATTGGATTAGCCGGGATTAGCCCACATATATCAAAGCAATGGTCTGTGAGATGATGGACAGCATGCTTTTTCAAGTTTGGTAAAACTGCTGGCAGTAATGTAAAATCCTTTGTTTCAGAAATTGCCACGACGCCAACCTCACACCCTCTGGAACTTTTCCTGTTTTACGGTTTTTACAGAATGTAACATCCAAATTGTTTTCAAAACGTGTGGAAGTTGATTTCAGTAAGGGTTTAGTTAATTATGTCTGAATATTTTTTTGGCCATTATGTCCGCTTAAGTAACATTGGTTCATTTGCTTATTAGTCTTTTGACCGAATTTTGTAATTAAAAATCCTAATTTTAAGGTTCTAGAAATATTTGCAATTATGAAATTTAATCCCAAAATTTAAGAACTTCTTTGTAATTCAAACCCAATTTTTAGAACTATTTCGGGGATTTCTAAAAAAAAAAATGTGCATTCATGACTTAGATTTAATTGGTCAAATGAAACTTTTTGTCTAATTAATATGTCAGTGTAGCCAATATACAAAAAAGTTAACTTTTGATATACTGCAAGAAAAATTACCACACTCGCGGGTTATTTTGCCTGATGTTTAGGTTACATTTCCTAATAGTTTTTATCTGAACCAAGTCACAATCACCAAACTGAAATTTGTTACCCCCTAGTCGCTCTTTTTTGAGAACGAGCATGGGTCCCCGACCAAAATTCAGACCCCCAGGACTTATATTCCAAAATATCTTAAGTAATATTTTTAACATAGAACGTTGGCATGCCCCCAAATCTCTTAAAAACCTGTTTATAAAAAAGAGTACGTGATGCACTTCTCCCCCACTTCCCCGGTAACCCCCCGCCCGACCCCGTCCATCACTTTAGGAGGCTTACCAAGTCCATGGCTCTGGGGGCCCGGGGGAGGGGGTTAGTAAAGCGGAAAAAATAATATCCTAAATATATATGTGAATACTAGCATCCAGCACTTACTGCTATTGAAATTCATGTGTCTGTGAGCTTGAAACTGAAATATGGAATTTTAAAGACTTTTAAAAAATTTTGAATATATTGGTTCGCGAAACTTAAACCCACCCATACTCGAAAATCAATCCAATAATTAAACAAAACCCTGCATACGCCGCAATATTAATAATCGCCTAATTCTGTCCTTTTCCGTAGTTTCCTATCATTTGTACGTGCACGACGGGTTATTGGGTAGAGCAAAAAAGGGCCGCCGTGCAATTTCCGGTTTCCTCCACGTTCGAGCGGCGATAGCCTATACAGTGTATAGAGATATCCGTGGGATGAACCAACGACGAGCCCACACGAAAATAAAACCCCAGACCGAAGATCTCCCGAACAGCGTAACCAACATCGAGGTGCCCAAAAGTATTTAAGAGCATGCGAACTTCGTTATATAGTTTTGGGCACCACCAATTTGGTTTACGTATCGTCGTATTTGGAAAAATCCTTAAGGCTATTATGAGCACGCGATATTTTACGTTCGTGCATACTTTAGGAGTGAAAACAACAATAACAACTGCATGCCACATGCTATCACTCGGACTCAAATAGCGCTTTTCCTAAGCAAAATTAACAGGGGTCTCAAAAGACTTTTTGTGCATTAGGAATGCAGGAATCTGTTTAGATGCATGGGTTCTTCCATCGATTGATTGGCATAATATTGCAGAAAAACGGCACGAATAAGACAATGGAACACTGGGAAATGCAACACTGAAACATAAGAGTAAATAAAGTGTATGAAAAATCACACAGATTAAGCAATTGAAGTGCTTACAGAAGCTATTATATTAGCCACATTGGGATTTGAAGTATGTTTTTCTAACCATAAAATGTAAACAATGAGTTCCTTTGGCCAAAACTAGGTTTTTTTTTAATTGTTATCAAAATATTATTATGACATGAATCTATGTGAAAGAACATACACAATTTTACTATTATCAGTGCTTACGGTGGCCGCCATCTTGGATTCAAAGCGTGTTAGCAACACAGAAGTGTTTGGAATTTATTTCTTCTGTCAGAGTATTAAATGTAATGTTTCTCCCCCAAATGTTTAATAACTTGGTAGTTTGTCGTAAATTACCAGTTCTGTGAATAGCGCATTTTGGCGGCCATATTGGCCGCCATCTTGGATTTGAAGTATATATGTTAACAAAAAGAAAATGTCAGATGTGGGCCGTCCTAGCACCACAAGATATAGACCCATGAATTTGAATCCTATTCATCTTGATTAGTGTTAATGAAGCGTTTATATTCATAACATAGGTTTTTGGCGGCCATTTTGGACGCCATCTTGGATTTGTTTAATGTGATTGCCATATTGATTGAATTGGCTGTTTTTTAACTCTTTGGTATCGAAAATATGGGTATTGTCGTCAATTTGGACCTCATATTGCGTTCAGAATACTAATTATAATGGAATTTATGTATTTTGGCGGCCATCTTGGATTTCACAACCTAAAAACGTTTTGAAAAAATTCCAAGATATTTTTTCCAACATGTTACACCCAAAATACAATGAATCAAGAGAAATTTTGCTTTTAACAGAAAAAAACACGAAATTACATAGTAGCCTACACTAATTGTTTGTTTTCTGTTTGTTTTCTTTTTATGTATATTTACCATATGGAATATTTTTATATCATTCCCGACTTGTGTCGTGTTCTGTAAATATGAGTATATATACTTGTTTGGTTTTACAGGGCCAGCGATATCTAAGCCCTATAGGTGTCCATTACTGGTCCTAGCATTATCATATCTCTCACCTGTTAATTTTTAGCAAAGTTGCAACTGACACTTTATGTATTATTATTATTTTATATACTTTATTATTAATTTATGTCAAGTAAGATATGTATGCTTGATATAAATTGAATCCTAATCCTGAAAGTTTAGCAAAGTTGATAAATTAGCTATTCGCATATTAATAGGACTTTTCCCCAAATCTTTCACAATTTACCGTCATTTACCAAATATTTCTGCATTTTGATGTTAAATAATAAATCAGTGTTTTTAGGTTGGGCCATGGGTATGTAAAGAGCTTAATTTGAAGTATTAACGACATGTCTATGGGTTTTGATATTGGGTTTCCCCAAAACCATTATGCAAATAGCATTGTTTGGCATTTGGTTGGCCATGGGCAACGGTATCAAAACTGATGCCCCAAATTGTAAGTTTTTTTTTAAGTCTGGTCCATCTTCGATATTTGATACTGAATTTGGGTCTCAAGTTTTATTTAAAAAGATCTAGATGAAAATGGGGTTTCCACCTTAACGCAAACTGCACGCATGAATGTTAAGCCGCTATAGGCCAAGAAAAAAAAAACAAAAGTTTTGTCTCAGAAGAGAGATCGCGAGCATTATGTGTTTTAAAATGGTTTTTGACAGCCATAATTTTTTTTTTGAGGTTTTTACTCACTTTTATTTTATTTTTTTTTTGTTAAAAAATTTCGAAGAAAATTTGGCCGCGAAGAGGGCCGAAAATTGAAAAAGGTGGGCAAACATGCATAAAAAAAAAGAAAAAGACAAACGCATTTCGTTATTTACATTTTTCTAACAAAAAAAAAACGCATTTCGGGCATTGCGATTTTTTTTCACATTTCTTCGAGAAAACTTGTTTTTTGGCCTAAGGTAATAATATTATTACTAGGCGATTAGGGTTTCGCGGTTCCATTATCTTGAATGACCCTTGATGTCCTTGTCGCGACCTTTACGCTTTTTGGCATCACAATTAAACCCACCCGCCAAGTTTCAATTTAATAGACCAATGTTTACCCATTGACAGCCTTTGACCTGGAATGACTTGTCATGACATTTGATCCACTAACCAAACGAATCGGTCTGGAACGGTCAATGGGCACCAACCCACCAAAGGTTCATGTAAAGTGAGACATTCGGTGTCTCCCAGAGAAAATAGACGCGGTCAGGACAGACACACAGACCACCGATATTAATAAATAGAATTTTTTATTATAATAAAGAAATATGTGAAATAATAAAAATGAAGGATAGGATTAATAATGACGTTTTGGAAGCCACCTTACACCAAAATATAATAAAAAAGTATAAAGAATGTTAAATAATAAAAATGAAATGATAGGATTATATAATGACTGTTTTGGAAGTCATCTACACCATGTTAAATAATAAAGGTTTTTATATAATAGGGGACTTCATTAAGCCCGTTGTCTATTTTCTCGGAGACCAGGGTCGACGTTCCTGAAACTGGTGGGTGGGTGCCACTTGACCAAACAAAGACCGAGTTTGTATTGGTTAGG